>BQNB010096651.1:0-25572 GCA_026074375.1 Tanacetum coccineum
ACAAGAATGTATTTAAACTTATGCGATTTTGGGAATGGTCCCATAAAGTCAATACCCCATATATCGAAAATTTCACATACTTGAATGTTGGTTAAGGGCACATCATGTTTCGATATATTTCCTGTCTTTTGGCATGCTTCACAAAGTTAAACTAGAGTATGAGCTTCTTTTATGATCGTTGGACAATAAAAACCTGAGTCTAGGACCTTTTTTGCGGTTACATTTGGTCCATAATGTCCACCGGTTGGTCCGTGGTGACATTGATCTAGAATTGTTCGGGTTTCTGATCCGGATACACAGAGTCTGATCATTCCGTCAGAACATACTTTGAAGAGGTAAGGTTCCTCCCAGAAGTAGTGTTTGAGGTCAGAGAAGAATTTGTTCTTTTGTTGGTACGTCATCCCTTTCGGTATAATATCAGCTACCAAGTAGTTTGCAAAATCTACGAACCATGCTTCATCTTTGGTATTAATTTCCATAAGGGTTTCTCTAGGAAAGTTATCACCCACTTCACTGTCATCACTTGACTTGTCGTTTTCAATTTAAGACAAGTGGTCAGCTGTGACATTTTCTGTACCTTTTCTATCCTTGATTTCTATGTCAAATTCTTATAAGAGTAGAATCCAACGAATAAGACGGGGTTTTGCATCTTGTTTCTTGAATAAATGTTTTATAACTGAATGATCGATGTGAACGATAGTTTTTGATAGAATAAGATAGGATCTGAATTTATCAAATGCAAAAACTACAGCCATAAGTTCTTTTTCGGTTACTGTGTATTTTTGTTGAGCTGGATTAAGAGTTTTGCTTGCGAAGTAGATCGGGTGAAAGTTTTTACCATGTTTTTGACCTAAGATAGCTCCGACTGCGAAATCACTTGCATCACACATAAGTTCAAATGGAAGGTTCCAGTTTGGCCTTACGATCACAAGAGCACATGTGAGTTTCTCTTTTAATGATTCGAATGCTTTTTGACATTCATCGTTGAATTCGAATGGAGTATCTTTTTCACGCAGCTTAGTTAGAGGTCGAGCAATTTTTGAGAAATCTTTTATGAATCTTAGGTAAAAACCGGCATGTCCAAGAAAGCTTCTAACACCTTTTGATGTTAGTAGGGGGCGAAAGTTTTGAGATTACGTCGATTTTTGCTTTGTCGACTTCAAGTCCTGCGCTAGACACCTTGTGTCCAAGCACAATTCCTTCTTTGACCATGAAGTGACATTTTTCCCAATTAAGGACAAGATGAGCATCTTTACAATGCTGGAGCATTTTATCGAGATTGTTTAGGCATTTGTCGAAAGAGTTTCCAAAGACGGAGAAATCATCCATGAATACTTTGACAGATTCTTCGATCATGTCGTGAAAGATTGCCAGCATGCACCTTTGGAATGTGGCTGGGGCATTGCATAGCCCGAAAGGCATTCGCCTATAAGCGTATGTTCCGAAAGGACATGTGAATGTTGTTTTTTCTTGATCATTAGGATCGATAGGAATTTGAAAATATCCAGACTAACCATCAAGGAAACATAAATATTTATTTCCTGCGAGTTTTTATTAACATTTGATCCATAAACGGCAAAGGTAAATGATCTTTTACGGTTGTTTCATTGAGTTTACGATAATCGATGCATACTCGCCAACCCGTAACGGTTCTTGTTGGGACAACTTCATCATTTTCATTTGTGACAACTGTAATACCTCCTTTCTTTGGTATACAGTGAATAGGACTAACCCAAGGACTATCGACAATTTGACAAATAATATCGCTATCCAGAGTTCACGATTTTTTTTCTTAACACTTCTTGCTATTTTTAGATTCAACCTTCTTTTGTTTTTAGATCAACTGTTTCTTGTTTTTTTTTTTTTTTTTCCCATTCCAGAAGAGGAAGTTATTATCTTGTGCTTGCAGAATGATGAGCAGATACCAGGAATGTTAGTTGTTTTCCAGGCAAAAGCTTCCTTGTGTTTTTTAAGGACGGATACAAGTTTTCCTTTGTTTTGAGCAGATAATTGAGAAGATATGATTACAGGGAGAAAAAATGGTTCTTCTAGGAATACATATTCCAAGTTATCAGGAAGAGGTTTGAGTTCAAGATTCGTAGGAGGTTCTTCAAGGGATGTTTTGATTTTATAATTGGTGTTGATGGTGATTTTTTTGAATGGTGGTTCTTTGGTGTCGTTAGATTTCAAATTTTCATCTTCTGCCATTGCTTATGAATTCATTAATTCAAAAAAAAAATCATCTTCTTCGAGAAGGTTCCTTTGATGGAACTGGAGGATTTGATTCCTTCGTCTAAAAGAGCGTCAAAATCTTCTTCTAAAATTTCATCGATAACATCGATACTAAAACAGGTATCATGGTTTGAGTAAGAGTGTTTCATTGCAGAGTCGATATTAAAGATCATTTGTTCAGTCCCAACTCTAAGATTGATTTATTTCTGTTTAACTCGAATAACTGCATCAGCAGTATGAAGAAAGGGCCATCCCAAGATGAGAGGAACTTTACTGTCTTATTCCATTTCGAGAATAACGAAATCGGTAGGAAAAGTTAATTTACCAACTCCAACGAGCATATTTCAGCTATTCCAACAGGGTATTGGAACGATCTGTCGGCTAATCTTACCCTCATTTTGGTAGGTTTAAGAGTTTCCAGAGATAGTTTCGCATATAAGGAATATGGCATAAGGTTAATGCTAGCACCAAGATAGGCTAAAGCATTACAGGAAAAGATTTTGTTGAAATTACATGGAATAAGGAAACTTTCAGGGTCTTCAAGTTTTGGTGGAACTTTATTCTGGATCGTCGCTGAACTTTCATCGCTAAGGAAAGCGGCAGAAATTTATTCTATTTTATGCTTGTTGCTTATGAGTTCTTTGAGAAATTTTTCATAGTTAGGCATTTCGGCTAAGACGTCGACAAGAGGTATATTGATTCGGACGACTCAGATCATGTCGAGGAATTTTCCGTATTGGGCTTCCATTTTTTCTTTTCTAAGGCGTTGAGGATACGGAATTTTTGGTTTGTATGGTTTGGGTAATGGTGTTTCTTTAACTGGTTTCTGGGTTTGAATTTTTGGTTGTGGTGTAGGTTCATCGTCTTCATCATCGCTATCGAAGTTGATAGGGTTTTCGGATTTGTTTTGTTCTTCATTCGGGTTTTCTGGTGGATTGTAGGTTTTACCACTTCTTGTGAATACGACATTCACATGCTCGTTACGAGCTTGCGGCGGTTGGTAAGCTTTAGAATTGCTACCTCGTGGGTTTGGTTGAGTGTTGCTTGGAAGAGATCCAGAAGGTCGACCAGATTGCTTGTCAGCAAGTCTGTCGAACTTAGTTTCAAGATTCTGGATTGAAGCTTGATGATTTTTTGCTACTGTTTCGAGTTGAGTTTTGAGGTCCATGAATGTTTCTTTGACTAGCATATTGGTTGCTTGCTGAAGACTTCATGAAATTGTTGATTATTTTTGAAGATTCGTTACGGTTTGTCATTGGTGTTAGATCGGTAGTTGTCTTGATTATAATCATTCCATCCGCTTGAACGCCAATTATCGCGATTCGAGTCTCGGTCGCGGTAATCATTGTAAAAACAAGTCTTACAGAAAGTTTGCATGAATTTAGATTCTTCTTCACGGGACATAGGTATGTCATCATCATCAAGATTGGGTGTTGGTTGTTTAGCATGAGATTGGAGTTCTTTGTACTGAGCATTCATTTTTATGGTCATTTCATCCATTCGGGCCATAATTTTGTCAGTATGTGTATTACTGTTGCCTTCATCGGTGAAAGCAACAATTTTCTTAAGAGATGTTTTAGTCTTTTGATTTTTAGCTCAATCGAGCTCGAGTAAGACTTTATCTTCGAGAAGCTGATAAGCTTGATTTGGTGTTTTATAGAGGAAAATACCACCAAATGCGGCATTCAGAACCTCTTGGGTTATTTCGTTGAGACCAAGATAGAAGATTTTGATAATATTACCTTTAGAAAGGTTATGACCATGGCAATTTCGGAGCATTTCTTTTATACGGAGCCAAGCATCGGTCAGCGATTCGTTTTCATGTTGAGAAAAGGCATGGATTTCTTCGAGGAGTCGGCCGAAAGAGCTGGGGGAAAGAATCGGCTAATGAAAGCAGTTCGAAGTTCATCCCATGTTTTAATAGTTCCTTCATTGAGTTCGTCCAGCCAGGTTTTTGCTTCTCTAGTGAGTGATAGGGGAAACATCATTAGGCGGACAACTTCATTTTCAGTATCTCTGTATTTAAACATATCGCAGATTCTGAGAAATTTGTAAATGTGTTTATGAGGATCGGTTTTGGTTTGCCAATAATATTATACCAAATACAATTATACAATTATAACCCTAAAAAATTCAAAAATTAATCTTAAATAAACATTAAAATAATATCAATAAAACCCCCCCCCCCCCCCCCCCCCCCCCCAAAATATAAAAAAACCCCCCCCCCCCCCCCCCCCCCCCCCCCCCCCCAATAACCAATATATATACCATTCCTTTCCCCTTATTTCAGCAACTCGAGAGTTGGAGCGACAACACGGTCGGCAGCCCACATAGGTTCATCATCCATTGGATCATAATTTTGAAGAATATCAAGAAAGTGACGGAAGTAATTGATGTTAAGAATTGGCGGGTAGACAATTCTCGGGTGTTGTGGTGGATTGTTTCTTTGATCGTATGGAACTCTTCTGTTTCGTCGACGAAGTCTTCGATTCAGAGTACGTTCAGGTTCAGGTAAAGGTTCAACAAGTTCAGAATTGGAAGCACGTGTATGCATCCAAGAGAGAAATTGTTTGGGTCAGTTTGCCAGAAAACTGTACGGCGATTTTTGAAAAAGAGGGGGAGTTAAAGTAATTTTCTAGGGTTGACTACAGAACAGCTTAAAAATCCCCGGCAGCGGCGCCAAAAACTTTGATGTGTTTCAAAAGCTTTAAATTTATAATGACTAAAAATACCAATTTTATTATAGGGAAACACACGGGTAAAAGTATAACCCACGTATGTAGTATAATCTTTTTAGGTAAGACCAGGTCGTCCACAGGGATTTGAGTAGTGTTTAGATAATCAGAAAGAAAATAAACTTTAACTTGAAAATAACTTTTTGTTTTACCAATTAAAATAGAGATTACTCAGATAGTTGAAAATAATTCATAAGTGTTGGAAATGATCTTGAAAATGGAACCTTCAACTTACAAAAAGGATTTCTCGTCAGAAAACGTTTTCACAAATTAACTTGATTAACTTAAGACTTATATTTAGTAGACTAGACCAAATGTGTCACTCAAATAGTTTAGTTACTTATTATATCAAAACTTATTTTGTTTATCAATTCACGAAAGTGGATTTCTCGACACAGACGATAAAGATCATAGACAAATCTTTAAAACCACATAGATCATAACGGGTCTTTCGACCTATACCGGTATGATTATATAATCTAAGTTGATAAGCAAAACCGATAAGATAGGATATAACACGATTGCAACATAAGCTTGAGATTAAAGAGATCACGATCATACCAAACACTTATTCATTATCATAACGTCACCGAGTAGTCATGAGAGATTTAGCCTCTCATGGCTATGAGGTTCATAACATAAGATGATTCAACATGAATTTTCATTATTCCAATATACTAATATGATATTCTACTTCGTTCTTGATCGTTTGATCTTGAATCTTCAAAAGGGTGTGGTGTTTATGGTGTCTTGGTTATATGGGTGGAATGGATGAAGAATTTCGAATGAGATGATTGAGTAATGAAGAGAGGAAGGAATTGTGAGATGAGGGATGATTGAAATGTGTGAAATTCGTCCCTTATTTATAGGCTAAGTCAGGGGTAAAAGTATGGCGCACAAAGTTATAAGTGCGACGTACTTGGTGATTAAATGCGAGGGTAATAAATATTTATTGAGAAAGTGCGACGCACAAGGTTGTAAGTGCGGCGTACTTAGGGTGTTAATGTAGGACATTTAAGTCTGTCATTAAATTCTTCATAATCCAGTGAAAGTACGGCGTACAAAATAGTAAGTGCGGCGTACTTGTGGAGTTAATGTTGAATTTTGACCAAGTCTTTATTTCTTTGCCTTGAGGAGAGGTGCGGCGCACAATTGGTAAGTGCGGCGCACATTTTCACTTTAGAACTTGAATTTTATTTCTTTCTTGTATGTTGTGTTCTTTAGCATATAAATACTCGATCTTTGTTGTGTTTATCTTCGGGGTGTCTTCAAGTGAACCTGCAAGCAATTCATGCTATTAAGTATCGAAAGTTCACGAGAAATGATTAAATATATGCAAATAACGCCACCAAAAACATGTATAATTTGGGTGTTATCAAAGGCAAATGCTTAAAAATCCAAGTATGAAAGGGTAAACAATATATATATGATCAGGATAAAGGATTCCTAGGATATAATCATGAAAAATAATCAGAGACCACGTGATTGGAGGATTGAAAACAAGCACGAAGGTCTTCAAGATCATAAGGAATCCTGCAAGCAAAAACAAGCACCCACAAAACACAACAAGGAGAGAAACACGCCTCCACACTTATTCATTATTACTACTACTAAATTAATATATATTATTACTACTATACTAGGCATACGCATGGGTTTGCCACCCCACGAAGCGTATTGTTTATTATTGAGTCATTAGCTTTGACTCGCCCGCAATGATTTGTTAATGGGGGATTAGAAGATGGCGTTACGGGACATCTAAAGAAGAGATTTCCCCTCCATAGAGGAAATAGAAGAATGGGAAAATCTTCATCGGGCTTTCATTTAAAATATTCGGATAAACATTAACAATTTTGAAAGCTTCATGGTTCTGATGAGATAATCTTGGAGTAAGAAAATGAACTCCTTTTGAAATGAGTATCCCGGGATTGAAAACTTTTTCCTTATTTTTAGATGAAAACGAGAGTAAAGTCTTAGTCCCGGGTAATGTATAGTGAAAAGGAAGTTCACGAGCAGAGGGGATAGATAGAAAGCTACGTTCCTTAAGAATTAAAAGTGACAAAATAAGTGCTACCATAAACGAGTATGCCTGGATTGAAAACTTTGTACTTATTTCTGGAAGGAAATGATGGCAAAGTATCGATCTAAGGTAACTCCTCATGGAAAGTCAAGTCACAATAGAGTAACTGAGGAAGTAATACACTTGATTCAGGAGGTTTAAGTTCATCAATTAAGCTCTTTCTTTTAGAATCCTTGGTTTTATCATTTTCAGGATGAGTGTTATTATAAGAGTCGCCATACAAAAGCTTTTTCCATTCATCATTATCGGAACTAAGGTTAAAAAGATCATCACCGTCATAATCGTCATCTCCCGATAGAGATGAGTAAATGAGAGCAGGTTTGTCGGTGAACCTCTCGAGAATCGGATAAATAATATCAATATCAGTCGTAGGTGAAGAATCTGTTGATGGATCTCGATTAAGCAAATATTCAATTTCTCTAAGATCAGCTTTAGGATCAAAGTTATCATCCTCATTTCTCTGTTGAAATGGGATCACGAAGAGCGAGTTCATCGGCGAACTCCTCGAGAAGAGATCACTAGTCTTAAAAGATGTAAGACTAGGAAAAAAATCAGAATGGGAAGTGGTACTACCACTAAAGGGATGATTTGATTTCTTAATTTTTAACACTTCTTCAAAACGATCCTCGCATGTGATGCCGATGAAATTAATCATATTAATCGACTCATTTCCATGCTTATGAGGATGTTTCAAAGTGCTATCAGCATGAAAGATCAATTTTTCATCACCGTCTCTCAAAATAATCTCTTCTCCGTAGACATCGACTAGAGCATGCGCCGTCCTCAAGAAGGGTCTCCCTAAAATAAGGGGAACACGAGGATCGACGTCGTAGTCGACGACCACGAAATCAGCCGGGAATGTGAACTTACCCACTTGTATACAGACATCCTCGGCTATATCGGTTGGATAAGCAATAGACCTGGTAGCTAACTCGAGGGTCATGCGAGCGGGAGTAAGATCAGGAAGAGATAGTTTCTTCCACACAGAAAGAGGCATTAAGTTAATGCTAGCACCTAGATCGGATAGGGCCATGCATCACTCAAGCCCGTGAAAATCACATGGAATGAGAAATCTCCTAGGGTCTCTAAGTTTTTCGGGTAACTTTTTGAGGAGGACCGCTGAGCAATTCTCAGTCAGAGAAGTATATGTCAATCCTAATAGTTTCTCCTTATCGAAAAGGAGATCTTTTAACATTTTTGCGTACTTTGGCATAAGAGCTAAAGCTTCGGCAAGACTGATATTGAAATGAAGTTTCTTAAACATCTGTAAAACTGATGGACTTGAATATCATACTTGTCTTGAAGCTTATCCTTATTCAGCCTCGAAGGATAAGGAATGGGAGGCTGATGAGGATTCCGCTTAGGAAGCTCAGAAGAAATAGGAGGGGGAGGAATCTCAGAAGAAGCAGGCGTAGGAGGTGACTAGACAACCGGAGGTGGGACTCTAATGGTACTCCCGGTGAGTACTTGGTCTATTATCGTCTTTGGTTTTCGTTCCACCTCCTTAGAAGAAGATAAAGGAGGAGGAGGTGGAACTGAGGGTCCATCTAAAACAATACCACTTCGTGTGGTAATTGCTTTGATATCCGCCCTAGGGTTAGGTTGGGTGTTGCTAGGCAACGCACCCTGAGGTCTCTCTTGAAGAGCCTTTATCATATCCGCCATTTGGTTTTGAACAAATTGATTAACGGCTTCCTGGTCTTTTTTAAAGTTTTGGTTCTGGATCAATAACTATCTCAACAAATCTTCAGTGGAAGATTGATTTGGAGCTTGGTTTTGATTGTAATTTTGACTTTGGTTCTGATTATAATTATTACCTTGGTTAAAATTTTGATTTCTGTTCTGATTAAAACCTTGTCCTTGATTAAATCTGTTTAATTATTCTGAAAATTCAGATTATTACCCTGATTTTGATTATTGAAACCCGGTGGTCCAAGAAAATTATTAAAAGGATAGCTAAGCAGATTACGATCCCTTTGAAGCTGGTAAGTATTACCACCTTAATTATAGTTCCCTGTAGTAGCATAAACGTCCTGATTGTAGCCACCGGCGGCTTGACACTCATAATAAGAATGTGGACCACCACAAGTCTCACAGCTTGGAGTAACAGAATTAACTTGCTGATTCTGACGGAACATCTGAAGAATATCTTTTTGCATTTCGACAATCTAATGAGCGAGAGCTGCTATCTCGGAGGAAGAAGAAGTGGTAGATGACTCCCCTCTATGAGCTGAGGTATCCCAGTCATTATGGTGGGCGGTCATATTCTGAATAAGATCATAACACTCTTCGGGTCGCCTTTTCATAAAGGTCCCCCCAGCAGCAGCATTAATTGTATCACGATGCCTCAAAGTTAACCCGTTATAGAACGTGTCTATTTGAGTAACGGGTAACATATTATGATTCGGACATCGGTCAATCGAAAGCTTGTAACGTTCCCACGCTTCAAATAATGCTTCATCTGGAAGCTGTCGGAAGTTACTAATATCATTCCTTAGTTTCGTCACCATAGAAGGGGGGAAAGTATTTAGAAAGAAATTTTGAAGCCATCTGCTCGAAGGAATGAATAGAATTCTTTGGCAAACGATCAAACCAAGCGGTGGCATGATGTGTCAAAAAATAAGGAAAGAGATATAAGCGAAGGGCGTCATCGGTGACCCCGTTTTGTTTCATACTCTAGGTGACGTGTAAGAACTTGTCAAGATGCTTATTTGCATCGTCACCCGGCAGCCCGTGAAACTGACAACTATTTTGAACTTGTTGAATCATATGATTCTTAAGCCCAAAATCAGTAGCCTGAATGTTTACCAGAGCGATCGGTCCACCCGGCCATTCATTGTCGGCTGACATAGCTCCTCCATCGTACGGAGATCAGGAGCGGGATTTTAAAGATTAAGCCCCGATGGACCATGGTTTTGAGGAATAGGACCCGCATGAGGCGGTCCCGGATTGATATTCAAATTATTACTCATGTTGATTTCTTCAAAATCAAGTAAAAGTGAAAGATCACCAAGATTTCTTCGTCGATTTCTTATAACACTTTCGGGATCAGAAAAAGGAGGGATAAGATTAGAAGAAGAAGAAGAACGAGTGTTCACGCACTAAAGATAGAAATAAGATAAAAAGAAATAAGACAACAAATATTTTTTTGGATTTTTGTTATAATAAAGATAATAAAAGTAAAATATTTTTGAATTTTTTAAATATTTATATAAAAGAAAATAAGAATATTTTTTTTGGATAAGAAAATAAATTAGAAATGAAAAAATATTTTTGGATTTTTATAAGGATAAAAAACATTTTTTGGATTTTTTTATAAAAATAATAAAATATTTTTGGATTTTTTAAATATTTATAAACGAAAATAAAATAGAAAATTAAAAAATATTTTTGGATTTTTATTTTTAAGATAAAAATGAAAAATATTTTTCGCTTTTTTATAAAGATAATAAAATATTTTTGGAAAAGAAAATGAAATAGAAAATTGGAAAATATTTTTGGATTTTTATTTTTAAGATAAAAATTAAAAAAAAATATTTTTGGTATTTTTAATAAGATATATATATATATATATAATAAGAAAGAAAATATTTTTGAGTTTTTTTTATAAGGATAGAAAAATAGAAAATATTTTTGGCTTTTTATATATTTCATTTATTTATTTATTTTTTATTTATTTTTATTTTTATTTATATTTATACGAAAATAAACTTTCACGACGAAAGGATCTTCAAGGCACTAACTTCAAACACCACGTGTAGATCGTACACCTCTCCCCGACAACGGCGTCAAAAACTGATTCGTCGTAAACGACTAGTCGAGTAATATACTATAAGTAATTACGTCGGATAAAAATTACTTTAGGAAAAGTATATATATATATATAACTAAATATAATCAAATAGTAATAGTATAAAGAGTATCCCGTTTGATATAAAAATTATCTGAGGACAAACAATATTTTATCTTCCGGATGTCGTATCCCGACGAGAGATGAATTTGAAATCCACAAAAGTGTTTTGTTTGATGCTTGAATATCGAATATTTTTGTTTTTGGATTAAAACTAAAAAATTTAATAAAAATAAACTACATAAAAACTAGATAGCAAATAGCAAGCAATTAAAGAAAGAACGATATATTATAAAAGATATGTTTGCTAAGTGTATTGATTAGATCCTTAAGTGTGAATTAAACATACAATTAAGTCCTTATTGATGAACCAATATCTTTCTAATAAATTATCTTCTCACAACGTTGGCTTATATTGAAAACAACTCTTATTAAGATATCGATTACTAAATTAATGCCTAATTATTCTTACGGCTTTTGCCCACTCGAATAACCAAAACAATAGTTTAAGTAATATAAAAATCACTAATCAATATTTTCCCTTTTTTATTAATCACACTTAATTCATTAAGCAATTTAACACTTAACAAGCATATGAGGAAATCTACTCGCTAAACATGGCAACTAAACGAACAATAATAAGCATAACAATAATAACAAACATATTAAGCTAATTAAGCTAAAACTACAAATTAATGAAAAAGGTAAAGAAGGAAGAACCCGATTGAAGAAAATGGAGACGAATATAAACCACCCGATCTAGTAAACTTAATTAAATACTAAAGTTTATAACTTTATTAGATTCTAAATAACTAATTAACTAATAAAGTTTTAAGCTTTATTCACTAATTAGCTAAGTAAAAACTTAAAAAGCTTAAAACTTTAGTAGTAAAATAAGCTTAAAAGACCTAAAACTCCTCGCCTAAGTGTAGAATAAGATCCATCAACAATAAAACAAACAAAGTTAAAGTGCACAATAAACAATAAGCTATTAAGACAAAATAAGCTAGAATTAAAAAAAAGCAACAAACTTTATGCTATAAAATAAGTTAAAAATAATAGATCCAAATCCACCCGAAACTGAGTTGTTCAATCAAGTGAACTCGGATCGGGTATGATTAAGGATTAGATCTAGAAAAAATAAGCTTGAATAAAAATTAGCAATCGCAAATAAGCTAAAATAAGCTCACTCGAAAAGCTCTAAATTGAAACAATGTAAAATAAGCTAGTCTAAATAAGCAATGGAATTAGCTTATTAGAATAAAAGCTTAAGATATCGGATCCAAAAATAAGCTATAAGCATGAGCTTATTTAGAAATAAGCAAAAGAGAATGAGTAAAAAATAAGCATAAGAAATAAGCATTAATAAAAACCAACCTTAATAAAAAGCATCTTTATTCATAAAAAAATAAGCCACTATAATAACTTGAGATGATAAGGTAAAAGCTTTTACAATAAGCCCAAAATAATCTACATTATTCTACTCCTACTCCTAAATCTACACTACACTATTACTTTGAAAATAAACTAAAACTAACACCCCCAAATGAGATCTGCGTCTTCATTTATATAGCAAAAATAATGTGATTGTATAATCGTCACTTCAGCGAGCAAACCAATCACAACCCATAATCTGAGGGCATAAAGGTACTTTTGTGTGGGAGGAAGCTTCGAGGAAGCTGAATAAATTTCCAATCATTTCGTTGAATTCCTCACCTCGTACTGCTGCAACGAATTATCACTTGGATCTGCCAATGAGAGAGAGGCACGTGGCCTTCAATATTGCTTCAAAACTATGCACATACATTACTAACGTCTAAATGCATTCATTGTTGATAAGTTATGCCACGTGTCTCGCATTGATTTGCCAAAAATCATGATAGTGGGGTGAGAGTGGGAGAGTCACTCGCCTCATTTGATTTAATTTTGTAGAGTGAGGTTCACTCGCTCAAATATGCAAAACAGATATCAACTTTGATATCTAATTTCTTTTTGGGCCGAATATGACCTTCCCATATCATTGTTCTTGGGCCATATTTCTTTTTATCTTGGGTCGTGTGGTGTGTGAGTGACAAACTGTCCCGCATAGTGGGGTGCGTCTTATACCAGCTATCTGCTCTCCCCTTTTTTTATAGTATAGTAGAAGAATCAACATGTGGGCTTCAATCCATTTTGAAATTAGGCCACGAGCTCCATCATTCCTTTCATATAAATCTGGGCCAAATTTTAATCTTCTAACTGATGGGCTAAGTATGGTATAAAATGAGTTTTAATAAATATGGGTCGGTCTAACCCATATAAATGGTATCGGGCCGGCCCAATAAGAGATGAAGGCACCACCTGACTCAAATTTCTGTGCTCTTTCCAATGGCATGCTCGGAGAATTTTTTAGACTTTGTCTTGACTTCAAATAATAAGCAAACTTGATAGAGTCAAGCCCGAAAATCATCGTTTTTGCTCTATTTTCAATCCTTAGTACCTACAAGACATAACAACACAAAACAAACATATTTACAATATAATTAAGAATATTTTAGTGTTATTAGTCCGTTTATTAGTGTTTTCTGGAGTATAAATGATGTGTGTTTTAGCACACATCAAGATGATGTTCAACCTAGAGTTACTTCTTCCGTCACTTACTTCTCCATGAATTGTCAACACCTCATTACCGTAAGGGATGAGAAAAACCTCTCATCACAGACGATAATGGTATGGTATTTTGATAACCTATCCATTCCTATAATAAAGTCAAAAGTACCGAGCTCGACGGGCATTAAGTCAATATTAAACGGGTGATCTAGCAATTTTAGTGTACAACCTCTAAGTAGAGTACTAAATTCTATGACTCTTCCGTCGGATAACTCAACAGCATAATTAATGTCTAAGGTAGTTGGGGAAATGTCGATTAAAGAACTAAAATCAGTCGACACAAAACTTCTATCAACTACAGAATCAAACAACATAGAAGCATAACGGTTATTGAAGAGAAACATACCCGTAATGACATTGGAGTCTCGATTGGGTTCTCCTCCACCTAAAGCATAAACCCTTCCACGTGCTTCACTATTAGCAGCTTGCTTCCCATGACTCTAGTTCTTTAACTTAGGATAATCCTTCTTGTAGTGTCCCTGCCTCTCACATTCGAAGTATGTAATAGTTTTCTGATGCACCACTGGTCTCCTTGAGTTGTAGCAGCAACTGTAGTCTTACAATCCCTAGCCATATGGTCAACCTTCTAGCAGTTACTACATCTCACAATACACTGTCCCTCATGGTGTAGCTTACATTTATTGCAGTAAGGTAGACTCCCAGCATATCCCCTCTTTTCATTGTTTCTAACTGTATAAACCCGTGCCACATTCTATCTCTTAAAGGGTGGTTGTTGCACATGGTTGTCCTGTGTGTTTTCTCTAACTTCCTCTTATTCTTAGCATTCCTAGCAGCATAAACACATACTTTTTTTATCCTTTAAGCCGTTGGCCATCTTGATGGCATCTTGAAGTCGAGTGGGTTTAGATAAGGTTACATTCCCCTGAATGTTATCTAGGAGACCCCAGATATACCTTTAAATCTTATCTTTCTCCTCGAGGACTATTCTTGGACACAACAATGACAATTCCTGGAATCTTTGTGTATACCCAGCGACATCAGTCCCTTTCAGACTCAGGTTCCATAATTCGTTTTCCAACTTTTGAATCTCATTCCTTGGACAGTAAACTTTGATCATCAACTTCATTAGATTCTTCCAGGACATCTCTTACGCTTCATCAATCCCAATGGTCTGCACATAGGAGTTCCACCATGTTAGAGCACCATCCAACAAGGTGCAAGTAGCAAACTTCACTTGGGAACTCGAAGGACAATTGCTAATACGATACACAGACTTCATTTTCTTAAACCACCTTACAAAACCCACAAATCCCTCAGTTTTACTAAAGTTGAGAGGTTGACAGCTCAGAAAATCTTTGTAGGTACAAACCCGAGCAACTGGTGCAATCCCTCATGCACCTCCATTCATTCTGTTATGATTTCCATTTCCATTGTTGTTACCATGGTTTCCATTTCCTCTACCATTACCGTTCCATTCCCTCTACCATTACCATTTCCATTTCCTCCACCATTACTATTTCCTTTCGTACCTCTATACTAATTTTCATTTTCAACGACAGGTTTGATGTTACGGTCAGCTTCTTGAGTAGCCAATGCTTCAGTCATACGTTGGTTAATCAATTCTTCAATCGCCTCGGGTGTCATTCCGGATCGAGTAATATTCATTGTTCTAGTCATAAAATATAACACATGGTGAGATGTTGAATGAGATAGGGTCACCATAAACGATAGATAAACAAAATAATAGAGATATAAAATACAGTAAAATCATATTTTTCCAGAATGAAAATAAATAATCACTCATTACGATGATAATCTTAAAAGAAATACAAATAGATAATATGCCATATATTATTGATGATTAGTTTGACATATCGCTTCTCGAAGGATTACAAAATTTCCTAACGTGCTAATACTAACTAATAGCCAAAACCTAAATCGTTCAGCAACGGATCTAGGGATGCTATCCATCATGTCTGATCATGAAGGTCTCAAGCCTCTTGAAACTCTCTCTGTCATAATGATGAGTCAAACGAATATGCCTAAGCTCCTCTGACACATAGCCCAAACGGCGCTCAACACTAGCAATCCTATCTCTCTTAATGCCCACTGAGTCTTGGAGTCTTATGTTACTCCCCTCCAACACTCTAACCCGCTCAAGCAGGCTAGCCCTCTTAGTAGTTGCTATCTCTGCCCTAGTCTCCTGAGCTCTTTGCTCCTCCTCTATATCATCCAACTGCTATGCAGGAATATCTAACAAATGCTCGTACATCCCCTGAACCACCTCCTCAACCTCATCCAACCACTCTCTAATGGTCAACACAAGAAGGTCATCTAGGACAACATGCTTAGCAACAACATCTATCGCAATCTCTACAGTATCTCCAGCACTAGGTTCGTTATCAACCTCTGCCTCTACTGCTCACTCCCTGCCTCAATTGGCTTAACCTCTGCCTCAACTACTGCTACAACATCTGTCGCAGTATCAGCCTCAATAGCTGTTGCCGCCTCTGTCGCAATATCTGCCTTAATATCTGCCAGAATGTCTGAATCTAAATCTGGCTTAGTATATGTCTCATAACTATCCTCAATATCTCTCTTAATATCTCCCTCAGCCCTTGTCTCAATACTATCCTCAATATCTATCTCAGTCTTAACCTCGATACTGACCTCATGGTGATATGCAGATGATGAATCCCTCAACCTCTTACAAGGTGGCTGATAAGGTGTTATTTTATACATTTTTTCAGGGTCATTTAACCCTCTAAATCGTGCATTTATGCCCAAAATAGGTACTTAATCATTCCTTTTTAGGTATTTAGCATTTAAAAGGCATTTGGAGGAAATACACGTGACTTGGGCTCATTTGGAGAAGAAACGGACAGGACTACAGACCTACACCAACATCTCTCAAGATTATGTGTTTCAGCGCTAGAGAGGGTCACAAGTATACGTGCGCGTCCACATTCATCCCACTAATGTGTGTCAACAAACATCTTACGACGACGTTCAACTCACATGACCAAACCTTAAGAATCTAGAATATTTCTTTCACGATGGAGTCACAATTAAATTTGTTGATGCCGTTTGCAACGATTTTTCTATATATACAAACCCGAAATTAGGGTTTTAAGTGTGTAACTTTAGAGTAAAAAAGGGAGACGAACCCTAGTTCGTTTGGCAGCTTATTAGGACGATTTTAGGGCTTCAAAACCCTATTGTAACTCCTTCAATTCATGTTTTAATCAAGTAAGATTATCTTAATCATTCAATATGTCTTGTTGTTTGATTATTTATTGTTCTTGCTTTATCTTTAACATGCTTGGCTAAACTCCCTATTGTGTTCATTTATGATTGTATGAAACCTAGAATGTAGATCTTAGTGGTGTTGCTTCTTGTGATGAATATGCATGTTAGGCTTTAGAAAACCAGCTTTTGTCTGTATCGCTGTTGATATGTCTAGGGAAACATGATTGTGTAGAAAGGATACCATCGGGTAACAGTCTTCATACTACCTTGCCCCTTATATGGTTGATCCACTTTTAATATATTTCAAATGCATTTAATGTACTCTTAGGGGCCTTGTAATAGTCTTCATACCACCTTACTTGTGCATTGCCCTAACAGAATATTAAATAGACGGCAGGTTCGTGTAATCTGTTCATGACTTAGGAAATAATTACATAGATCATCACAAGTGTGACAAAGCAACAACACTAGGAGAAGCAATCTAGGGAGTAATACATGATTAAATGAATACAATCTTTTTTATTATATTGTTATCACTATTAGCGTAGTTTATTATTTAGTTTAATAGCTAAAACCAAACCAACCACTCAAACATATGATTTACCTGCTTTCTATAAAATATAAAAACACAAAAATAATATTCTCTTAACTCCAAGAATTCTGTTAGACTGTGATCAAGCCTTCCCAACCTATGACCATAGAGAACGATAACAACCCCCGAGTCTTGCCTATACTACTACTACAACGGTTAGGTACTCTGCCTAGGGAGTTGTAAAACTTCTTGTAGAAGTCCCTTACGACAACTGCATCAAGTTTTTGGCACCGCTACATGGGGAATTGTTAAGTTTTGATCACAGTTTAGCTTAGTTCTACTTGCTTGAATCCATTCAAGTGAGAATTTAATTTCTGCATATTAGCTTTCTCATAGTCTATCTTTTCTTTGTGTTAATTGTTTCATAATCCATTCTCTTCAACCACTATAAGAGACGAGAATCCTATCTGTACTCTTGGAGACTACTCCAAACCTAGCCACGAGGGCTACAGGAATACCATCGAGCTCTCTGTAGGGAACAATGTGGTACCTCTTTGATCTGACACCATCCATTTGGTGCAAAATGAATGCTCATTCCACAGACTTCGGTTCGAGGATCCAAACCAACACCTCAAGGATTCCTAAAACTAGTGGACTCACTTGACCTTGACGGTGAAAACAGGGAAAGAACACGCCTGCGTTTATTTCAATTTTCCCTTCGCGATCAAGCTAGAAATTGGCTTGAACGTCTTCCGGTAGGATCCATCACCACATGGGAGGATCTTACTACTTGTTTCCTTGCTCAATTCTTTCCACCGGGAAGGACCGCAAAACTCCGCAATGATATCCTGATGTTCCAATAACATCATGGAGAATCTCTATCTGAAGCATGGACTCGTTTCAAGGACTTACTACAAAAAGTCCCTCGTCATGGCATCAACCTTTGCCTCCAAGTCTAATTTTTTATGACCATGTTAATCATGTCACAAGACGAACCATTGACCAATCGGCAGGTGGTAAGCTTCGTGACCTAAATGCTGAAGAATCCTAGGCATTATTAGAGGACCTCTCCCTCTATGACAACGAAAGTTAGAATAACCCAAGGGATTTCTCTAATCCGGTCAAGGAAATCGATTTGCCTCAAGATGTCCCGAGTACATCCGACCGCAGCCTCATCGAGATCGAAAATCAAGTTCAACGCTTGATGGAAGCTCATCTTGCTCCAACACAACCTACTCAAGTAAACAAAATTACAACCTCATGTAAGATCTGTAGTGGTCCTCACAACACTTAGTATTGCATGAAAGATCCCGAACAAGCCTTTGTTGAATACGCATCCTCGCGTACCGATAAAGCGGGAGGTAAGTGGTATACTTTTAAGCCTGAGCAAAATAATCTTGGTGACACCTATAATCCATCATGGAGAAGTCACCTGAATCTTAGGTGGAGACAACCCCAAAATTCTTAAAATAATTTTTCAAACCCACTTAACCGGTTCTAACCCAACGGTTCAATCCCAAACCATTCCTTCAACAACCATCCTCAAAGATTTAACAATCAATCAAATCTTGAAGGATTGGTATCCAATTTCATGGCATCTCAAGACGCTAGACTGTCCAAGTTTGAATTCGATTTCAAACAACAACAAAGTGAGATGACCAACAAAATTGACACAGTGTTGAAAGACATCACTGATCGAATAGCGGGAGCCCAACCTAAAGATACGGTCAAGAACCCAAAACTGAGCGCTTCCCTAGTTTTTTCTGCTCGTTCTTACCTAAATATGGACCTGCAATGCTCAAACCATGTCTAAGGTTCGATCAACGCCATCACAATCCATTCTGAAAAATAAAGTGACTCCTATGATGAGAAAGTAAAAGAGAATGAGGAAGAAGAAAAGGACAACACGAAAAATATCCATGTCAACCCCTCTACAACGCCCGATCTGTCAGTTGCATTCATCACCGAAAAGTCCTCAAATTCAATTCATTCTTTGAATCGCTCGGATTGGTTCCTCAATCATCCAACACCAAGGTCGTTTGCATAAAGGGAGACGATCGAGAAGTCATGTTTATTGAGTTAATTAGAAAGAATGTTTACTCTAGCGAAGGAGAACTTAAAGAGGAAGGGAGTACAACAACCAAAGGGATAGGAGTTGAATACTTTGACATATTCCCAACTAGGAGTGAACTCGCATATCACAAGTACCTCATGTGTAGCCCAATCCATTCGATATTTCTAAGGAATCCCATCATCACGGAAGGGTTCCAATCAAACCTCAAGATACCATGCAACAATGGGCATGTGCATGTGGAAAAATCCTACATTGACCCTAACTCCCCTTTAAAGATCATGACCCAAATGATGTATAATTGGATCATGAGGAGAAAACTTGACCCTAAGGAAAACTAGAATAGAGGAATTAGCAATTTCACAGGAAGGATCAAGGGAATGCATGTCTTCATAGGAAACTTCACCTATATCGTAGACTTCATGATTGTTGAGGATATTAGTACAATTATAGACCCTAGGTTGTCACAAGTAGTACTAGGGAAACCTTTTGTGAAAATATCCAACATGACTTACGATTCACTAGAAGGTGTTGTAAGATTTACTAACAGGATTGATAAAATTGCTTATAAGATGCCCCATATGATAGAACAGTACAACTCACTGTCGGACTTAGAAAAAGAGCACACGAAATCAATCTACCTTAGGAATGAAGAAGACAAGAGAAGAGGAGTGGAGTATGTAATGGGCAAAATATTAGGATTTTATAAGGAATGATTAGAGCTTGGGCCCGAATATGTGACTGGAATGGACGATGAAGGAGAAGTCACGTAAGGACGTGTGACTTCGAGTCTAGCTACAAGACTCGTAAATAAAGAAAAACACTTTTTTAGGAGGCAACCCAAAATTTACTGTTAGGATTAAAAGTCTTCTTGATGTTGTTTGAATTACTGCTGCTCATGTTTGTGTTAATACTACTCAGCTGGAGTTAGTACTGCTCAGAGATTTCAAAGAAAATATGCTAAGTGTTTACTACTGCTAGTACACAGTTAGTACTGCTAGTGAATATTAGTGCTGCTTATGAACATCAAAGAAAATATGCTAAGTATTTATTACTGCTAGTACAAAGTTAGTACTGCTAGTGAATATTAGTACTGCTAGAGAAAATATGCTAAGTAGTTACTACTACTAGTGATAAGTTACTACTGCTAGTACAAAGTTACCACTGCTAGATAAGTTAATGCTGCTAAGGTTAATAAGTTAGTACTGTTTGTTTTTAGTACTGCTTATATGATATGTATTAAGTTATTTGTTTATAGAAAAGATTATGGATACTTAGAAAAGTATTGTAAGCCGATTAAGGCTCCTTGGTGTATAAAAGGAGGTCTTAGGGCATAGAGTTTGATATGTTTTTATCTTTTATTATTATTAGCTTCAAGGTCTGTGTAACCCTAATACTTTAAGAGTATTCGTATTATTATTAATAATATTGGAGCTTATTTGTTTTAAATTACTGTTTCATTAAGAATTCTTCTTAATATTAAAGATTAGATTTCGCATAATCTTTAATACATTCAAAAATAGTTTCTACTATAGTTGTGTTAGATTGATCTAATATAACTAAACCTTAAACAAAGATTAAGGAATTCGATCTATTGAAGTGGGATCAACAAGTGGTATCAGAGCTTGTTAAGAACCTGTTTTTGCTAAAAGACATGAATCAAGATTCTGCACGCATGGTGGCTGCATCTACAGTTCCCATGCTCAAACCTGGTGAGTATGAGATACGAAGGATGAGGATTGAACAATATATCTAGATGATAGACTATGCACTGTAGGAAGTCATAGAGAATGGTGCAACCTTGCCAAAAACAACAAATGTGGAAGGTGTTGTGACAGTGATGCCTATTACAACTGTTGAAGAAAAGGCTCAGAGAAGATTAGAGGTGAGAGCTAGAAGTACTTTAATGATGGGCATTCCCAATGAACATCAGTTAAAGTTTAACTCTATAAAGGATGCTAAGAAGTTGCTAGAAGTTGTTGAAAAGAGATTTGGTGGGAATGTAGCTACAAGAAAGACTCAAAGGAATTTCTTAAATCAACAATATGAAAACTTCATTGCTCCAAGCTCAGAGATGCCTGATCAAATTTTTGATATGCTTCAAAAGCTTGTGAGTCAGTTGGAGCTTTTGGATGAAAAGCTTTCACAAGAAGATGTTAATCGAAAGTTATTAAAAAGTTTGTCACCTGAGTGGAACACACATGCTGTTGTGTGGAGGAATAAAGCTGATTTGGATACAATGAGCATGGATGATCTCTACAAAAACCTTAAGGTGTATGAACCAAAAGTTAAAAGGATGTCTAGCTCAAGTTCAAGCACATAAAACATGGCTTTTGTGTCCTCTTCAAATAACAACACTAGCAGCACTAATGAAGCAATTAATACTGCTCATATAATTTCTACTACTAGCACTCAAGTTAATGTTGCTTACTCTACAAATATTGATAACTTGAGTGATGTTGTTATTTGTGCATTCTTTGCAAGTCAACCAAATAGTCATTAACTTGTATATGAGGACTTGCAACAAATCCATCCAGATGACATGGAAGAGATGGATTTGAGATGGCAAATGGCCATGTTGACTATAAGGTCTAGAAGAGTTTTGAAGAATATTGGAAAAAAGCTTACTGTTAATGGCAATGAGACTATTGGTTTTGATAAGTCCAAAGTGGAGTGCTACAACTGCCACAAGAGGGGACATTTTGCTAGGGAGTGCAGAGCTCCAAGAAATCAAGACAACAAGAACAAGGAAAGCTCAAGAAGGAGTGTGCCTGTGGAAATATCTACTTCTACAGCTTTGGTTTCATGTGATGGTCTTGGTGGATATGACTGAAGAGATTAGGCAGAGGAAGGGCCTAATTTTGTTCTCATGGCATTCTCATCTTCAAACCTTAACTCAGAGGTATCTAATGATTCTATTTTTTAAAATCTTGCTTAAAGTCTGTGGAAGAAAAACTAGAAGTTTATAAAGCAAATGAGTGTATTTATTTACAAGATATTAAAGGCTTAAATTTGAAATTCATATAGGATAAATAACTATTAGAGAGCTTAGGAAGAAGCTTGAAATAGTTCAAAAAGAATCTAAAGCAATGAGTCTATTTTATTTACAAGATATAAAGGGCTTAAAATTTTAAATTCATATAGAAAGGAGAAATAGCTCTTAGAGAGCCTCTTAGGAAGACGGACTGCTTGAAAATAGTTCAAAAACAAGAAAATATGGTCATATCAACTTAATGTAGAATAAATTTGAACATGCATCTAAAAGTTTAGAAACAAGCTCATAGAGTGTCAAAAATAGTTGACAATTGCAAGAGAGGTTTAAGCTCATAAAATTAGATAATGCATTCCACCTCCCTATAACACAGGAATTTCATGCCCTCAACCGACCTCAAATACCTGAACTCTTCCTCCAGCTCTTCTTATCTGAGGTGAAGTTTCCAGATTGCTAAGTGTTGTTTAATGAGCCTATGTAAAATTAACTGTTAATAATTGCGAGCAAGCTACGTAAAACGCTCTTATACATAGGAAAATTGTTGAATTCGATTATATCAAGTCTGGAAACAGTAGAAAGGAGAAAAATTTCAAAGAGCTCCTAGCATTATGAACAGAATTCAGTAGATATAAGTTAATCAATTGAGCTTAGGAAAATCCATAAGAGTTCATAATTCGAACACATCAGAAAACGAATGACACAAATGCACTGCGATGAATGTGCTAAATATGAACCAGACCGACTAGACACTTGTCTTTTAAGGACATATCTGAGGAGTGATCTGCAGGCAAAATAATTACACGAGGGCGAGAAAATGCAAAAAGAAGTTCATGATAACTGTCACAAAAAGACGAAGCAGGCGTGAAAAGATCATGTGAAAGAAGAAAACTCGAACGAGATGGCAGATACAAAGCTCACTCTACCTTTAGGCACACAACACTGCGACAAAAAATATCCTAACACACAAATACAACAAAACTAGCACAAGTTTTGAATGTAACAAAACATCGCATCACTTGACTTATATTATGTGAGATTTAATCATCATAGTAGTAAGATGAGGACAGGAAGATTTGTTTCAATCTAAATAATAAGAGGAAAAAACTGACAATGAAAACTGTTAAAACAAGTTGAGCAACATATTCAGAACATACTTCACAGTCTAAAGGGCAAATCAAAGGAAATTAGAACAATATGATGTCGTCAATCCAAAAACTAGGAAGCAAAAAACACTAACAGTCCAAAAGGCAATCAAAGAAATTGGAACAATATAATGTCTCAAAAACTAGGAAGCAATTTTGATGTGTTTAATAAGGCCTGTTATGTGTGTGGAAGCTTTTATCATTTGCAAGTTGATTGCAATTACTATCAAAAACAGTTTCAAAATCAAAGGATGGTAAAACCTGTTTGGAACAATTCTCAAAGGGTAAATCATCAAAACTTTGCTAAAAAAACTCACCCCTGTGCTAAAAGGAACTTGGTTCCAAGAGCAGTACTAATGAAGTTTGGTTTAGTATCAGTTAATACTGCTAGACAAGTTAATGCTGCTCACTCAAAAACAACAATGAATGTTGCTAGACCAATGTCATATCTTTCTAAAACAACACATTCAACTGTTAAGAGGCCCATTCATAAGAACACAACATTTAAAAACAGTAATATTAATCAAAGGGTTAACACTATTATGGGTAAAAAAATTAATACTAATAGGCCAAAAGCAGTAGTTAATGTTGTTAAGGTAAATAAGTTTAATGTTGTTAAGGCTTCATCTTGTTGGGTTTGGAAACCAAAGCATAAAGTTTTATACCATTTTTCTAAACATAACAGTGCATCAATCACCCTAAAAAAGTTTGATTGTATTGATGCACAAGGCAGATCCAAGTCAGTGATGGCTTGGGTCCCCAAAAGAAACTGATTTTCCTGTCTAATGTGCAAGGTATTCCACAAATAGATTTACAGGATCAAGGAGTAATCATAGTGGATGCTCAAGGCACATGACAGGGAACATGTGCTATCTTACAGACTATGAAGTGATAGATGGAGGATATGTTGCTTTTAGAGGGAACCCCAAAGGAGGGAAAATCACAGGAAAAGGTACCATTAAAATTGGTAATCTAGATTTTAAAAATGTGTATTTTATGAGAAAGTTAGAGTTTAATCTCTTTAGTGTCTCACAAATGTGTGATAAAAAGATTAGTGTTCTTTTTAATGACACTGAATGTATTGTTTTATCTCTAAACTTTAAGTTAGCTGATGAAAGTCAAGTTTTACTTAGAGTTCCTAGAAAGAACAATATGTATAGTGTTGATTTAAAGAACATAGTTCCTAAAAGAGGTTTAACTTGGCTTTTTGTAAAAGCCACATCTGATGAATCTAAACTTTAGCATAGAAGGCTAGGTCACTTAAATTTTAAAACCATGAATAAATTAGTTAAAGGAAATATTATAAGAGGTTAACCATCCAAACTTTTTGAAAATGATCAAACCTGTGTTGCTTGTCGAAAGGGAAAGCAGCACATAGCCTCTTGTAAGTCTAAAACAGAGAACTCAATCAGTCTTTCTTTACATTTATTGCATATAGACTTGTTTGGTCCAACATTTATAAAAAGCCTTATGAAGAAAATGTATTGCCTAGTTGTCATAAATATTTACAATAGGTTTACATGGGTTTTCTTTCTAGCTACTAAGGATGAGACTAGTGGCATTCTTAAGTCTTTTATAACTAGGATAGAAAATCTAGTAGATCACAAAGTTATGGTGATTAGATGTGATAACGGGACTGAGTTCAAAAACAAAGAAATGAATCAATTTTGTGAAATGAGGGTATTTTGAGACAATTTAATGTAGCTAGAACTCCTCAACAAAATAGAGTTGCTGAGAGGAGGAATAGGACACTAATTGAGACTGTTAGGACTATGCTAGCTGATTCTAAGTTGCCAACTACTTTTTGGGCAGAAGCAGTTAATACTGCTTGCTATGTGCAAAATAGAGCGTTAGTAGTTAAGCCTCATAACAAGATCCCATATGAACTTTTTCATGGTAGAACACCAATTTTAAGTTTTATGAGACCATTTAGGTGTCCCGTTACCATTCTCAATGCCATAGATCACTTTGAAAAATTTGATGGTAAGGCTGATGAATGTTTCTTTGTTGGATACTCTTTAAATAGTAAAGCCTTTAGAGTATTTAATAGTAGAACAAGGATAGTGGAAGAAAACTTGC
>BQNB010096652.1:0-25571 GCA_026074375.1 Tanacetum coccineum
CAATCAAAAGTTTTGATGTTTAATCTTTGGTGTCATTGATCTTGTGCTTAATACATGGAATGATCTAGGGATCCTACATCCCCAAAGTTATATAACCACAAGGACGTAATTGTGCAAAGAAAGATATAACCTAGAGGGACCATTTGTGCCAATTCCCTAAACTTATACCCTGTCACTCTCTTTTTTTTCATAATAATTTTTCCCGCTCGTTTCTTCCCCCCAAAAACAACTCACGTGTGTGTTAACCCGTTTTTACCCTGTGTTTCTTCTCCACCACCATGGGTACTCACCTCCCCCCTCCTCCACTAACTTTCCCAGCTGTGAGATTGCCAAGTTGGCAATCCCACACCTCCCAAGGCTTATTTCGACGACCAAGATGACCCAATGCTTTTTGAAGAATTGAAGGGCCAAGATTGTTTGTTTTCCCCCTCTCACACAAGTAACACAACTCTCTTTCTTGTGTCTACAAGAAAGCACAAGAGCATAAAGACAAAGAGGAAGCATAGTCGTTTTTTCTTTCCTATTTAAAAAAGCTTTTGTAACAACCATTGTGATATATACAGTTTTAAGTAGTTTTTAAGTTTAGAAGTTAGTTTTATGTAAGTTCACAAGTTTTTAGTTTCTAAAAAGTTTCCTTGTACTTGTACTCTTTGATTAATGAAAATTCAGTGAAAGTGTTTAACTTGTGTTCTAAGTGTCAAAGTTTGCCTTCAATCTTTTTAACTTTCATTTAAGTATCTTTATAACTTCTTTTAAGAATCTTTTAAGGAAAATTCACCAAAAAAAAGGGGAAATTGCAAGTGTACTGTTGGATTAAAAGGGCATGGAAGAATGAGCTATAATGGATGGCTTATTGGGTATAGCTTAGTTTTGGCTTATTTATAAGCCAAGGGTAGATTTAGAGCTTATTAGGATTCACAAAAATCCTTTTTGAACAAAAGGATTTAAGGTACTTTTCTCTCAAATTTTGCTTAATTACTGTAGCACAGCTTATTGAGCTTCATTTTCAGCTTATTTGTACTTATTATGCTTATTAGTGTTTAAGTTTGCTTGTTAGAAACTTTTCATTTCATTATATGCATTTACTTTTGAATCTGTCAAGATTAAGCTAAATCTGTCTAAGCTTATTACATCATTTAAAGTGCTTATTTGATCTGCCTTTTAGCTTTTTATTGATCAAAATTTGCTTAAATATCATTAGTGTGTAAAAAGGGTCATTTAACTTAGTCTTTTAAGCTTTCAGAATCATTTTTCTAAAAATTAAGGGGGTGTTTGGGTGAACTAAGAAAACGGGTCAAAAAGGGTATGTGCATGGGTTGAGGTATTTTGGTTAAATTTAACTTAAGTTTTTAAGCATTTTCAAGCTGTTTTTAAAAAAGTTTTTAGTTTTAAAATTGTTTTCCAAAGTTTTTAAAACTGTTTTCATAACTGTGAGATTTTAGAAAACTCCACAAGTGCTTATTTAGTTAAGCACTTGTGGTTTGAGTGTTGAGTGTCAAAAAGGGTGTTTTGTGTGTGTACAAAAGAAGCTGTCAAAACTTTCCTTGTCTTTTGACTTTGTAAGTCAATATCCACCAAAATTTTTAGTCCACAAATGACTTAAGCCCTTTTTCATTTAGCAAAATCAGCAGGTTTTTAGGGTTTTTAAAAGCTAAAAATTGTTGCACAAGTTCATAAGCTAGAGTATTTTAGCTGTTTTCAGTTTACTTTGCAATTTGAGCTTATTTGACAGCTTCTAATAAGCTGTCAAATAAGCTACTCAAGTTAAGCTTAAATCTCCCCTGGTGCAAAGGGGAGATTTTAAGCCCCTTTTTCTTTGACTTTTTGTGTTCTAAAGCCCAAACTCTTGGCTTATTTCAAGAGCTTATAAGCTCTTGTATAAGCTTGTTGAATTTCAGCTTTTGAAAAGCTCTTTTGCTGGCTTATTTTTAAGCTCAAATGAGCCCCTTGACTGTTTTACATTACTTAGGTGTAGGGATTGCTTATTTTCCTTTTGTGGCTTACCTAGCTTTTTCTAATAAGCTCATTGTGGCCTCTCACAGCTTGTTAGGTTTGCCCTTGGTAATTATTAAGCTATTTGTCTTTAACATTAGCTTATTTGTCCATTGACTTAGTGAAATTTTAGTTTAAGCTTTATTGTAGATTCTGTCACAAATAAGCTGTTTTCAACAGCTTATTTAGTTTAGATTTCCTTTTTTTAGTTTACCTAGGTTTAGAATAAAGCCTCTTTTGCTTATTTTTCCTTAGTCCTAGCTTAAACGAGCAACACAAGCCAAGACTTAGCAACATTTTTGCTTTTAAGCCCTTGTAGCCAAACTGCCACTTTTAAGCTGTGTTTTATAGCTTATTCTGTTGTTTAAAGTAATAAGAGCTTTTATTAAAGTTGTGGAGAATAAGCTCTTTTATAACTTTTTAGTTTTAAGTTTTTGCTAAAACTCATTTTTTTTAATAAGCTAAAAATAAGCTATGTCGCGAGGTCTGTTTGGTACTTTCTCCAAAGTTCAAGGTCACCCGTTTTAACTATAGTGTAACTTTCCTAAAGTTTGCCCGCCTACCCTTTAGTTTCGTTTTTTACAGTTTCTACCCTAGAGTTTTGCAAAAATAAAAAGAGAAGGGAAGACAAGGGACCCGGGTGAGCAAGACTCGAACCCGGGACCCCTCGATACATCCCCTCCCTTTCAAGCATACTTACCACTGCGCCCTTGGGTCTTTTTCGTTAAAGACCCAAGGCACTTGGTATTTATGTACATCTTTGGCTTTTAAGCTTAATAAGCTGAAACAGCTTATTAGGGGCTTATTTGTCGAGCTTATTTTGGTTTCTTATTTTTCTTAGGACCATTTCAGTGCCTAGTATTTTTTGTAAATTTTTCAGAATTTTTAGTAATCGTTTAGTATTTTTATAATTTAATTTAGTTAAAAGTTTATTTTTTCGTAATAATAACAAAAATTATTAAAAAATATTTTTGCTTTTTTTTAAAATTTTCTTTTATCATCTAGTTTGTAGGAAAAATACAAAAGTTTTCGTAGGGTCATTTTTACAACTTTTCATCTTTTAAAGAACGGGTCCGGGTACGGGATTTTGTTTTGACTCGTTTTTGGGTCAAACGAACTCCGTTTTCGGTCTAGTCTTTTTTCATGTTCTTCGTTATATGGTCGATTAGAGTTAGTTTTAGAAGTGAAAATTTCTCTTCGTAGTTATTTTAAAGATTTTCAGGTTTTTCCCCTTTTGTTCGGGATTCGGGCCTTCTGTTTTCTAGTTTAATTTCAAAATTTTAGGTTTTTCATAAACGTTTTAGTTCGTTATTGTTTAATTTGACTTTTTCAACTTCCAAATCTCATTCCTTATTTCATATCAATTTCGATCGTTTCGATTTACCATTCAGCCTCGTTGGGGAGATTTACGACCAGGAACGCTCTATCACTATTCTCGGTATCAATAATTATGCTTTTGACAAATCTTACTATTATTTGATATTTATTATGATTATATATATTAAGGTAGTAGTCAGAGCGGATCTCTTATACCCAACAACATCTTTATTTCACGACGATTCTGAAAGTCATAGGTGGTTAGGTTAGGAATCAATCCTATGATCCAACCAGACCGGTGGATTACCCAGGATAATCTAAAAAAAAAAAGTTAGAAATGAGCAGTCCTTAGGTATGATTTGGAAGATGAATGTATATGGGAATAATGTCCAACTTAAGATTTGAGCCAACACTAGAACAAACACAATCAAGGTGTTAGTAATGAGTCCTGGTAGCATTGAAGGCTGTTGAGAATGAAAAAGAATTGTATGGATAAGGGGTTTGTAAGAAAGAAGCCCTTCCCACACAACTTAGGCAGAAAGAAACCGGGTCAATACATCTGATGTCAGAATCACAAGTTGATTGCTGACATTGAAACGAAAATCATGGACCCAGTGATTTTTTTCGCAATGCACAAAAACCTTCTCAGCCTGTCGGGTTTTTCAACAAAAAACTTTTGTCTCATTTGTCACGGGATACACTCGTTATCTATTGACATCTCACCCCCGAGGATTGTTAGATATTATAGGTGGCAATATGCTCCAGCCTCCGAGTATAACCAAAACGCACTAAATCGAGTCTAGTAAAGCCAAGAGATTCAATAAAAAATACTCAGTTAGGACACAATTCATTTCAAACACTTTGTGTAACATCATCAGGTTCACAAGTGTTATCTAAGAGTCCTACGCAATATCATTGTGATATCTGCCAGAACATCCGAGTGATACTAATTGTATTCACAATTGATGATGAAATCCTGTTGAGCCAGCATAAACAGGCCTCTTGGTAGTGACTTGCGGGATTTCTATATGACATCAAACTTGGACAATTGGATATCGATTGGTCCAGTCAATGAATTGAGACGGTTGATGAATTTTGATTAAAAAGATTAAAACGCCACGATGTGTTACAAAAACGCTTTTTACAAGTAACAGTCGATTGATTTTTCAAATCAATTTTCTTGATTTTTCACTAACTTAAAACCTGCGGTTAAAACTGTGGTGCAGATCTCAATAACCAAAGGTCGATTCATTACCACATGTTATGCTCATCTACAAAGACAATCTATCTAGAACAGCTCAAGAATTGAAAGACAAAAAGCTTCCGCTAAACTCTGATTTGAAGCCTTTCAAGATAATGCAAAAAAAAGTATGAGCTGTTGGTTTCAAACAAAGATCGCAGTTGGCATAGAGGATAAGACAATGACCAAAGCTCAAGTCAAGATCGCAAAGCATGAAGGAAAACCCCCAAAAAGCTTACAACAAACAACGAAGACAAAGACCAAGAACACTCGAGCTTAAATGACAAAGCAATCTCACTGATTCAATGAAGGAGTGTCATCAATGAACTCACTTCGGGGGAGGATTGGTAGCCTCAATTCTTAATTATTTTTAAGTCATTAAAGGAAGCTCGTTTCCGTGTTCAGACATCACTTCAGGGGAGATTGTTTTAGCCTCATTCTATTGGTCGAACAAGATGTTCGGTCACTATACGCATGGAGCTTCGGTCTTTTTAATTTGTTAATGTTGTAATAGGATTAATAAATTATTCGGGAATCTGGGCCTCGCTAAATAATCTTAATTTTGTATTTGTTTTCGGGTTTTAATCCCAAGCAAAACCCGAGCCCGGGTCCTAGTTAAATATCCCGCGCGTCATTTAACGCGACGGGGTATATAAACTCTTTTCTATTTAGAAAAGAGTTAGTTGTTCATTTTTCATATAATTTCATTTTCTCTTTTCTCTCATCTCTCTCTCTCTCTTCTTTCTCTCTCTAAACAACTCACCTCCTTTCTCTTTTCTAGTTCGATTTCGTGAACGATTATATGAAGTGAAGTGTTATCGGGATCCTACAGTAAATCATTTAAATTATTGTAAAACATGGGGCTATGAAGTCACCTGAATAGGCAGTCCTCTGTGAATGATAATTATATCCAAGTATGGCAAATAAATCACACCGTCAAATACCTAAGTAAATACGGCCAGTCTTAGTCTACAAGTTTAGGCTAACGACTTAACGCATAAACTACAATAAATTGCTAGTTTATATATATATACTGTTATCACTTGTGTGGTGGTGCACATGTTTAATGTATTTGTCGTGCTTGATGGCTCTTGGGAAGGTATACGATTACACACGTTCAAATATATGTATAAACGTTATTAATAAATATTCATATTTATTAAGTCGTGGTTTAACTCGTATAATATCCGGTAAATATATAACTCGTCCGATATGTTAAGTGGTTATTAAAATCACCTTTGTTCATGAAATACCCTTAGGTTTTCTATATTACAAAAACAGTCCCTATGTTTATGAAAAAATAACATTTACACTTTAAACCTCTAGGTTTCCATAATTACCCTTTTGTCCTGTTTGCTTTTACAATAACTTACCTCTTTAGTCTTATTGTTTCAAATAGACCTTTAAGTTCCAGAAGTGACAAAACAGTCCTTAAAACTTTATAAAACCAGTTTTGACAGTTTTAACCCTTAAGTTTGAAATTTGACACTTTTAGTCCCTTAACTTGTAAAAATCACATTTTAAGTCCAAATAAGTTCTAACAAGTGGCCCTAGGTTTTATTAACTCCAATAAGCTACATAAGCTGTTGGCAGCTTATAAATAAGCTTAGATGAGCTTATTTAGGCTATTGTTGGGCTATGGGACTCGTAAATAGTCCATTAAGCTAATGAATGGTCACTTAAGATTCCAAAAGCACACAAGTATCATTTGGCTTATATAAGCTTATGTGAGACTGTTTGGCTAAAAAATAAGCTCGGGTGAGCTTATTTGAGCTTATTCGAGCTTGTTGGGCTCGTGTAAGCCATCATACTAACGAAATGTGTTTAAAGGTTCATTGGGGTTTCATACATGTATCCAAACTTATTTTTTTCTATATCATTAAGCACTTATGTTATAATTATTCTATTTTCACTATGATGGCTTATTCAATAACTAATAAGTGCGTTAATGGGTCTTTTGAGTCCATTAAGAGTTTCGATAAGGACTTTTTAAGCGTTTGAGACTCACTCTCTAAGGTCAATTAGCTTTTACTAAGTTTTTATAAGTCTATAAGCTGTTTAAGCTCGAAAATAAGGTGTCTAGCTTATTGGTTGGCTCCTATGGTTCTCGATGGTCATTAGTAATGGGCTATCAAGCCGTGGGTTTCATCGTGGGTTAGGGTCCGCGTTTATGTTTTCCACTTATGGTTAGAGGTCCATATAGTTCAAAACTGCACACTAGACCTCTCAATAAGCTCAAGGGTGCTTATTAATAAGTTGTGGACCCACAATTTTGGCATGTTGGGCATGTTTGAGTCGTACATGGGCTTGATGGGTCCATTAAGGCCCGGTAAGGGGTTTAAGGGTGTATGGGCCTCACACTTGGGTCCATTGGCCTTCTAAGCTTCCTAATAAGCCCATAAGCTGATTAGGCTTGTAATAAGCTGTTAGCTTATATTGACTTTGGCCAATCTTGGGCCACGCTAAGTCGATGGAGTTTTCATTTGGGTTGGATAAGCTTAAAGCCCTCGTTTAAGTACCTTGATCCCGATCTTATACACGGCAATCGTTAAACAATTTCTATACACGTTACTAAGTCAAGCCAATTCTAGTTTATGTGAAAAGCTCTTCACATTATAGGTTTCATGTAATCGATGGGGATGAAAACCTTATAGGCCCTGTCTTGATAAGGCCTTCATTTTCATATATGTTAACATGTTTTTAGCTCCACACAAGTATTAATATCATATGTACATGCGTATAACATGGCATGTTTGCATCTATGCGTGCACGAGCTCTCGTTAGTTTGTTAATTACAAACTAACGTGACTTAAATGACTAGCAAACAAAGAAGAAATGTATTGTACACGAACAAGTAAGCTGAGTAATGCGACATACAAAACTAAAGTTTGCATCTTGAATGTGTGTGATGAACGAACTAGCAATGGCACACAAATTCATACACGATCGTATTACCCAATGTACACCAACCCTAAGCTTTAAAGCTCATCATATGACTTAACCTTGGCTTGTGTTCTTCCTTGTGCACTCGTATGACCACTTAGTAGTGTTTACGAGTTCGAATGAATTAATGAAGATGTTTGTTTGCGGTTTGTGACCCGAGACAAGAGAAGAGACAAAGATGGTTTGGATTAGAGAGAGTGTTTAGTGTATGTGTGAGTTTTCAAGAGTGCTAAATGTCAAGTGTGAGTGTATATTTATAGGCAAGATAGCTAGTTACAATTCCTAGTCCAAATCCTAACCAAACCGTGCCCTAGACTTAGTGGTTTTGTGGTTTTTAGTTACTCTCTAATGGTTTTGCTAAAACAACTAAGTACATCTCTTAATTACTCAATATTTGTACAAGATTTGCCAAGATTATGAAATCTTATGGTTTTGCATACATACATGCATGTTGCCGTGGGTTTCCAAGAGAAAAAGAGCTCAAATGGTTATTAACCATTAGGTAATAAGTTACTTAGGGACACATTGTACATGTTTTAATTAAACATGGTTTGTACATGTACTTAAAGAGATATTAGGAAGATTTCTAGGTGATTTGTGTGTGTGGATTCTTGTTTCTAGCCATGGCATCAAAGAGAGGGATTAATTTGGCTAATTTGGGACAACTAGTACCTTCCTTAATTACCTAGGATTGTACATGTACTTTGGAGAATAAAACAAAGATTTGCTAGTTGGCTTATGTTGCCCATATTCGGCCAAATGGCTTAATAACACCACAAGAATTTAATAATTTTTGTGTTTAAGGTTTAAAAGTGGTTATTGGTTTGAGTCTAGGTAAGTCTAGGTATTTCCGGAGTGTGTCTAAACGTATTTTATTGTGAAACGTAAGCCTTTTACGTGCCCAATAAAAATAAAACCCAAAGTCAATAAGTATCTTCTTAATAATTATATAACACTTGCTTGACGTAAACCTTAATTTATTTGGTGACCGTTTACGTAAATTTTATTTCTAGTCTACGCGATTTAGCTTAAAAGATAAATTAAAAGTAAACGCGTATTGGACTAAAATAAATAGTGAAGAATAATTAGAGTCGTAAAATGACCTGAAATAGAGAAATGTTACAGTCTCCACCCGTTAAAAGAGCTTTGTCCTCAAAGCTTAAGACCTTGTAGTGGATGACGAAGACCGGTTTGCGAAAAGCTATGGGTATTTCTGTTTGAACGAATCTTTACGTTCCCTGGTGAACCCAGGACCTCTCCTAGAGTTCCAGCGAACCTTAACCAATGGTATCTGGCTTCGCTTTAATCGTTTGATCTCTCGTTCCATGATTTCAACAAGCTCTTCCACAAACCGAAGCTTATCATCAACGTGAATTCCTTCTAACGGCATGGATAATGGTTCGTCAGCGTAACATTTCTTCAGATTAGACACATGGAAAGTATGGTGAACCCTGCTCAACTCTTGAGGAAGTTCCAGTCTGTAGACAACTTTCCCAACCTTGGCTAACACCTTGAAAGGTCTGACATATCTCGGGTTCAACTTGCCTCGTTTACCGAATCGTACAACCCCTTTCCAAGGTGAGACCTTGAGCATAACTTTATCCCCAACTTTGAACTCCATGGGCTTCCGCTTCAAATCAGCGTAGCTCTTTTGTCGATCCTGAGCAGCTTGAATTCTCTGCTTGATCAGAACGATCTTTTTTGTTGTTTCTTGGATCAATTCCGGACCAGTCAGTTGAGCTTCTCCAACTTTGCCCCAGCACACAGGTGATTGACATTTTCAGCCATAAAGTGCCTCATAGGGTGCGACCTTTATACTAGTGTGATAACTATTGTTATATGAAAATTCGGCTAATGGCAAATGTTTAACCCAGCCCTTGCCAAAATCGATCACGCAAGCACGTAGCATGTCCTCGAGAGTTTGAATAGTCCTCTCGCTCTGGCCGTCGGTTTCTGGATGATACGCAGTGCTCATACTTATATCTGTACCCAAAGCTTTCTGAAATGATTTCTAGAAATTTGACGTGAATCTTCCATCACGATCACAGATGATTGAAACAGGTATTCCGTGTCTTGCTACTATCCTGTTCAGGTACAACCTTGCCAACTTGTCTAATGGATCATTCTCCCTTATTGGCAAGAAGTGAGCAGATTTTGTAAGTCGATCCACAATCACCCAGATGGTGTCAAAACCTTGTGACGACTTAGGAAGCTTGGTGATAAAATCCATCGTGATATTATCCCACTTCCACTCGGGTATTGCTGGTTGTACTAACAATCCCGATGGCCTTTGATGTTCGGCCTTGACCCTTGCACATGTCAAGCACTTGCTAACATATGTGGCGATGTCAGCCTTCATGTTTGGCCACCAATATAGCTTCTTCATGTCTTGGTACATCTTTTCGGAACCGGGATGGATAGAGTATTTCGACTTGTGGGATTCGTGCATAATCACGGATCTTAAGTCTCCATAGCAAGGTAACCAACTCCTGCCGTGTAAACATAAAGTTCCATCGGCGCGTGGTTCCAACTTTTCCTTGGGTATATCCTTTCTGATCATACCGCCTACATCTTCATTCTCAAGATTCTCTGGTTTCAGGGCTTCGATCTGAGCTTCTAATATTCGTTTGGGAAGATCCAAGCCAATAGTCATAACTAAGGCTCGAACCCGCAATGGCTCAATCCGTTCCTTACGGCTCAATGCATCGGCCACTACGTTTGCCTTCCCCGGGTGATAACGAATGTCACAGTCGTAATCACTTAGCAATTCTAGCCAGCGGCGCTGCCTCATGTTAAGCTCCTTTTGGTCAAGAATGTGTTGTAGACTTTTATGGTCGGTGAACACGGTGCATTTGGTCCCATATAGATAATGTCTCCATATCTTTAGAGCAAACACCACCGATCCAAGTTCTAAATCATGAGTGGTGTAGTTCTTCTCATGAATTTTTAGTTGTCGAGAAGCATAGGCAATCACCTTCTCTCTCTGCATCAATACAACACCTAAACCCTTGTGTGAAGCATCACAATAGACCACAAAATCTTTGCTTCCTTCAGGTAAAGCCAAAATTGGCGCACTGCACAACTTCTGTTTTATTAACTGAAAAGCGTTTTCTTCCTTTTCTCCCCAATCAAATTTGATTCCTTTCTGAGTAAGCTTCGTCATTGATTTGGCAATCTTCGAAAATCCTTCAATAAACCTTCGATAGTAACCAGCAAGACCTAAAAATTGGCGGATCTCCGTCGGTGTCTTAGGAGATGCCCAATCTTTGATAGACTCTATCTTAGCTGGATCCACATGAATACCTCTACTATCAGTGACGTGGCCGAGAAATTATACCTTCGAAATCCAAAATTCATATTTTGAAAACTTGACATACAACTTCTCCTTCTTAAGCAATTTCAAAATCGCCTTAAGATGTTCTTCGTGCTCTTTCTTGTCCTTTGAATAAATAAGTATGTCATCGATGAAGACAATTACGAACTTATCCAAGTAGGTCTTGCACACTCGGTTCATGAGGTCCATGAATACCGCAGGTGCGTTTGTTAGCCTGAATGGCATAACCTGAAACTCGTAATGACAATACCGAGTTCGAAATGCCATCTTTGGAATGTCTTGCTCTCGTACTCTAAGCTGGAGATAACCCGATCTCAAGTCTATCTTGGAGTAAATGCTGGATCCTTAGAGTTGATCAAATAAATCGTCGATCCTCAGGAGTGGATAACGATTCTTCACTGTCAGCTTATTTAACTCACAATAGTCAATGCACATCCTAAATGATCCATCTTTTTTTGACGAATAAGATCGGGGCTCCCCAGGGTGAGGAACTAGGTCTTATGAATCCTTTGTTGGAAAGCTCTTGCAGTTGTTCTGACAATTCTTTCATTTCGGACGGAGCCAATCGATATGGTGCTCGAGCTACGGGAGCGGCTCCTGGAATTAAGTCGATCTGAAATTCCACTGGTCGAGCTGGAGGAAGACCCGGCAAGTCCTCGGGAAACACTTCAGGAAAATCTCGGACGATTGGTACGTCCTTAAGTTGCTTTCCTTCCGACTTGTCCTCTTTTTTTTTGCGGATATCTGTGCCAAAAAGATCTGACATCCTTTCGTCATGTACTCTTGAGCCTTTGAACATGAGATAATGGTCAACCGAGATTCTCTTATGTCGTTACTTTTGTTACCACAAAAAACTAAGGTTTCATTCCCGTAGGGAATTCGAACAAGTTTCTCATCGCACACGATCACGGCGTGACACCTTCTTAACCGATCCATGCCGATAATAACGTCGAAACTACCCAGTTCTGCGGGCATTAGATCTATGTTGAATGGATGGTTTAAGAAGTTTAAAGTGCAACCCCGCATAATAGTGTCTACCCCGACTATTTTCCCGTCAGCTAATTCCACATCATAACTATTTTCTAATGGGGTGTGGGCGATGTCAATCAGGGAACTAAACGCAGAAGATATAAAGCTCCTATCGGCACCAGTGTCAAATAAGATAGATGCATAGGGGTTGTTTAAGAGGAACGTACCCGTGACGACATTATTCCCTCTTTTCTCTACATTCCCAACTGCATACACCCAGCCTTGTACATTCTCGTTTCCTCCATCCTTATTCTTCAACTTTGGACAATCTCTCTTGAAATGTCCTGAAGCTCCACATTCAAAACAACCATTCTCTTTAGGATTTGCCCCATTGCCATTCTGAGTATTAGCACCATTTGTGTTGCAAGAACTCCTGCAGTCGCGGGCAAAGTGCCCTACCTTGTTGCACTTGTGGCACTTCTGAGTACATGGGCCATTGTGATGAAAATGGCACTTGGTGCACTTGGGAAAAGATCCCCCATACGGCTTCTTCTTACCTGTACCCATATTGTAGAACTTGGCGACATTCTGCCTCTTGAAGGGTTGTTGTTGATGGCCATGGTTATTTCTGGATGAATCGTCAACCTTCCTTTTGTTGTCAGTCTGCCTTTCCGCGTAGGTACGGAGTTTCTGAATCATCAAGTCATTGGCCCACTCAACTGTCTCATCCAACGTCTTGGGTCTAGCAGACTTGACATTTCCATAAATGTTATCAGGAAGTCCATTGATGTACTTGTCAACCTTATCAGTTTCATTAGCAACAAACTTGGTACATATCAGGGTTAGCTCTTGGAAACGTTCAGTGTATGTTGGAACATCGTTCCCTTTGACCTTTAGGTTCCACAACTCGATTTCTAGTTTCTTGATTTCACCCTGTGGACAATACTTGTCCGTCATTTTCTTCTTGAGTACTTCCCAAGTCATTGAATATGCCTCAGGACCTAAGGTCCTTATCTGACTATTCCACCAAGTCAAAGCAGCACCTAACAGAGTGCAGGTGGCAAACTTAACCTGATTTTTGATAGCACAACCACTGATATTAAAGACTGATTCCATTTTTTCGATCCACTTGGTTAAACCGACAATGCCTTCATTTCCTTTGAAGTTCAAAGGTTGACATTTCATGAAGTCAGCGTAGAAACAAGGGCGCGCAGTTTGCACGTTCCTTGGGTTATCCCCGTGTGAACTGTGGCTTCCATCTCCATTAGTGGAGTTTCGCAGAAGAGCTTGATCAATCATAGCTTGGACGGATTCTGGAGTCATGTTGTTTGGGTTGGTGTTGTTAAGAGTGGTATTCGGTCCTCGTCTTATCGCAGGTGCCATGATTTGTCTAAATCACAAGAGACAAAACGTGAGGTCATAATCATAACTAGATATACAATAATTTACAAATGATACAACAACACAAAAGAGGTATATAGTACAACATAACATATCTATTTCATTCATAACTTGGAAAATTTTACATAAAATAGTTTTTGGTATACAAAATACAATACAAAAGATCTAAGGCTATGCTAGCGGGGGAAACCCCTAATACTTAACATGCCTGAACAACGGCCTAGCAAAATAGAATAACATAAATCACTAGATGCGACTGTCGGCATCCCTAGAAGCATCCTGGTGATCTAGAACTCTAGCATCTGGTCCTGGCTGTCTAGCTCTCTACTGCCCTCGTAATGCTAACAACTCGGCCTGCATGTCACCCATCTCTCGTCTCATGTCTCTCATCACTCAGAGAATCTCTACCATCTGTGCCTTACGTCTCTGGTCAGTATCTCGAAGCTCTACCATCTTAGCCTGCTGCATCTGGGAGTGAGTCTCATGTACCTGGTGCTGTGTCTGAATAAGAGTGCCCTGCAACTGTAGTTGTGTCTGATGTGCATGGAGCTGAGACTCGTGTGCATACACATGATCACAGTGGGTCTGAAGCTCATGATGAACCGCCTGACTCAATCCTATCGAGTGAGCCCAAGCCTCTCGGGAAGCATAGGCCTCCTCCTCCATAATCCATACTGTCTCCTGGAGAGTCATCCTATCTCCCATAAGTAAGTCGACCCTCTGTGAGTCCATACTGACCCGTTGTGATATGCGAGTCCTACTATCTTGAGCATCCTCTAGTAGAGCATATAAGTCCTGTGTATCATGCTCATGAAGCTCAGCAAGCTCTGTAACCCTAGTATTGACCTCTCCTAAGGTCGTAGGTGATATCTCAGGAATTGCCTCTGCCGGATCCAGCCAAGTATCCCTAATACCATACCCAACCTCACTAATCCCCTGTCATCTCGCTTCAGCATCTACGGTGCTGACAAACCCATAATCTATCCCCCGACCCCCTGTAGGTCTAGCAGTAGAACTCTCCCCGACCTCATACCTGGAGCCTAGAGTGGACAAACACAACCTCTTGCGAGGTGGCTGCTCGGACTCGGGAATATCATCCCTACGGTCAACAGGTGGTGGTATGTATAGAGATGGTGGTAGTGGTGGTAGTGTGGGTAATGGTAATGCGGCAGTAACCGCATCAACAAGGACCTGAGTGGAGGCCATCCTAAGTGTCTAGATTTGGGTCGGACACCCAGATGATGGTAGTAATGGTGATGGCACTGGTGGTGGTGATGAAAGTGCAAGTGGGGCCGTGCACCTAGCAAGGCGCTCCCCTGCAGAGGGTGGTGATAGTGAGATAGAGGGTGATGGTGATGGAGTAGGCATGGCTAAAAGTCTCTCAACCTCTGCCTCTGGTGGAAGGGATATGGAAGCCTGAAGCCAGACAGTGATCCTAGCTCCAGTGGTAGAAATGTCAGTGGAGGGTGGTGGTATAACAGGCTCTATTCCCTCAGGCGAGGAATCAGGCTCAACAGTAGGTACAACAACAACGGAGTCGGCCAGAGCTGGGTGCTCCTCCTCCTCCTCGTCCTCCTCCTCATCATCGGCGTCATCCATAGATGAATCGCCGTCATCATAATCTACATCATCTCCCCCGTCCATAGGATAGTCAACCGGACCATCCTCTATCTCATCATACTCATACTCCTCTGGATCCTCCTCGGGATTTGACTCAGTAACATATCCGGGTGACTCAGCAGTAGGCGAATCAACGGGAGGTAATGGATGCTCCTCAACTAGAAACACATGCTCATCTTACAATGGTATATACTCAGGGTATATAGGCCCTGACACGTAGTCAGGATCATGTGGCTATATGAACATAGTCTTACACTCGACCTCGTCCTGTGGCACTGGTGGTGTCTGTGGATCCTCTGGGCCTGGTATGTAATCTGGTGATGGTGTGGCTACCGGCTGCATAGGAAGTCCATCGTATCCGTACACGATGACTCATGGAGAACCTCCGTCAAATATCTCCTCATCGGCTCCCCAAAATACCTTCCCTAGCTCAGAGTCAGTGTAGACGAAAGTGTAGGTAACCGCAGATGATGCAGAAGACATGACTGCTGTAAAAACAAAAATAACTTATATAAGTATTAATTTTTAAGACTCTTATAGTAATATACGTAATATAATTTATATACTCGTATCTCAATTATGCAAGCACTTAGTAACTACTAATGCTAAAACAGTGTATGTCATGTAAGCATATATATTAGATGCAAACAAGTAATGTATGTGTGTCCCGTGCAAACCCCATTTTGAATGTAGTGTTTGAAAATGGTTATAATCCAGACAAAAACTTTTGACCTGGTTCTCTATAACCTTGGCTCTAGATACCAATCTGTAACACCCCCAAATCTGGGTAGCAGCGGAATGTTGAATATCCTAGGGCATTACTTCATAGATCAATAGCATAAGATATGAGAAAGACCACTAAACGTGTAGTTTTAAAAAGATACATTGGATTAACAAAATATTTGTTCATTACATAAGCTCATGGCTTCAAATTGTTCGACAATAAAGGTAAAGATTTTGGTCGACAATAAAATTAAAGATTTCGGTTTATAACAATGTTCCCAAAATTTAATACCGCCCAAAATCTAATTATTGACTCTACCAAGGAGTGACCCCCTAAGGTATCTTTGGCTCCTCTTGCCTTAATTACCTAAGAAAAAACATGCTTAAAAAGTCAACATAAAGGTTGGTGAATCTTAGGTTTCTGTATGATAAATGGAGGACCGCTAAGATTTCCAAGTGTATAATAAGCAACATGATGTAAACAACAGAAAAAAGTAATTTTTTTTCCCTAAGCTCAGACATTGAAGCTAGGCATGTATAAAACAATAAATTGCCCAATAATTTTCCCGTGAATAATGTCTAACCCCAACATCCCAAATCCGGCATGGTATGCATCCTTGGTTCACCGACACAGTGAGCGCTACTCACCCAAACTGGGATGCCAATCCCAAATAGATCTATTTATAACATTCGCGCTTACAATCTAGTAATTTACAGTTCATGATAAAGGGCTCAGAGGGTTATCGCTACTTAGGCAAACACGTAATCATAGTATAAAATGTACACTTGCGTCCAATTTGTAAAACAAAGCATGTTCTCACCCCAAAGATGTAAATCATTTAAATAATTATAAAACACAGGGCTATGAACTCACCTTAGTAAATAGTCCTCTGAAAATGATAAATATATCCAAGTATGGCGAATGAATCACACCATCAAATACCTAAGTAAATACGGTCAGTCTTAGTCTACAAGTTTAGGCTAACGACATAATGCATAGACTACAATAATTTACTAGTTTATATATACTGTTATCACTTGTGTGGTGCTGCACGTGTTTATTGTTTTTGTATTTACTTGATGACTCTTGGGAAAATATACGATTACACACGTTCAAATATATGTATAAACGTTATTAATAAATATTCATATTTATTAAGTCGTGGTTTAACTCGTATAATATCCGGTAAATATATAACTCGTCCGGTATGTTAAGTGGTTATTTAAATCACCTTTGTTCATGAAATACCCTTAAGTTTCTATATTACAGAAACAGTCCCTATGTTTATGAAAATATAACATTTACACTTTAAACCCCTAGGTTTCCATAATTATACCTTTAGTCCTTTAGCTTTACAACAATTTACACTTTAAGTCCTTATATGTTTCAAATAGACCCTTAAGTTTCAAAAATGTCAAGACAGCCCTTAGAATTTATAGAAAACGGTTTTGACAGTTTTAACCCCTAAGTTTACAAGTTTGCACTTTTAGTCCCTTAACTTAAAAGAGTCACATTTGAAGTCCAATTAAGTTCTAGCAAGTCGCATCGCATTTGGTTTTAATGGACTCCAATAAGCCATATAAGCTGGGTCAGCTTATAAATAAGCTCGGATTAGCTTAATTTGGCTTATTGGGCCTTATTGGACTCGTAAAAGTCCATTAAGCTAATGAATGGTCCATTTAAGATTCCAAAAGCATATAAGCACTCATTTGGCTTATATAAGCTTATGTGAGATTGTTTGGCTGAAAAATAAGTCCGGGTGAGCTTATTTAAGCTTATTCGAGCTTGTTGGGCTCGTTAGCCCATCAACCTTAACCCGAAAATGTTTTTAAAGGTCCACTAGGGTTTCACTACATGATCCAACTTATTTTCTTATCTCATTAAGCACTTATGATTATAATTAATTTGTATTCACTGTATGGCTTATTCGATAAGCTAGTAAGCTCGTTAATAGGCTTTTGAGTCCATTAAGAGTTCGATAAGGCCCTGTAAGCTTTTGGACTCACTCCTCTAAGGTCCATTAGCTTTTCTAAAGTTATTATGAGTCCTATAAGCTGCTTAAGCTCACAAATAAGCTGTTTAAGCTTATTTGTGGCTTAAGGGTTTTCGTTGGTTATGGTAATGGGCTATCAAGCCCGTTAAGGGTCTGTTTGTGTTTTTAGAGTACATGAGAGTCTATAATAGTTTAATAAGCATATTAGGTCCCTAAATAAGCTCGAGGGGGCTTATTAATAAGTTATGGGCCCACCAGGTTGGCTTATTGGGCCTGTTTGGTTTCGTACAGGGGCTATTGGGCCCAATAGGCCCACTAGAGGTTTCTTTCATGAATATCGTTTATTCTAAAGAGTTTTAAGAATTTTATAATCCATTGATAAGCTCAAGTGAGCTTATTTATAAGCTATGGGCCTCAACCAACAGACTGTTGGGCCTATTAGCGTCCGTTAGTGGACTGTTGGGTCCAACAAGGTCCATTAGTGGCCCATTAAGCTTATTGGTGGTATAAATGGCTTATTAAGATTACTAGCACCCAAACGAGTTCATGTAACCTATATATGCGTCGAGTTCGCCACATGCATACGTGTAACGAGTTCGTATACGCCTTCCCAAGCCTATTCGTCAAGTTTACTTAAGAAGTTTACGTGTGGTTTTTATGTATTTCGAGTATAAGGGTTTTGTATCCACCTTGTTTTCCTTACCCGCGATTAAACAAAAATGTCTAGTCCATATTCGATCATTTTGTATATTTTTATCGCGTTTTAGCACCACACAAGTATCATATGAGCATGTTTAATTGCGTGAGCCATGTATGGTTGCATTTTGCATATATATGGTCACGTTACTTGTTAGTTACCAACTAACGTGATCGAAGACTAGTAAATAAAGAAAGAATGCACGATACGAGTACGTATAAGTTTAGTACATGACTTACAAAGGGTCCTAGCGACTTGGTTGACGAGTTTGGACAAGTAGAGTGATAACCCAACGTATACACGATTGAAATTACCTAATGTACGCCAACCCTTGGCTCTTGTACCTCCTTATGCACTTGTATAGAAACCTTACTGTTGTTTGTAGGTTCAAATGAGTTGTGATGTTGTTTGTTTGCGTCTTATGACCCGAACAAGGGAAGAGACAAAGATGGTTTAGATTAGAGAGAGTGTTTAGTGTATGTGTGAGTTGTAAGAGTGCTAAATGGTAAATGTGAGTGAGTATTTATAGGCAAGATATCTAGTTACATCTCCTAGTCCCTTAAACAACCAAACCGTGCCCTAGTCTTGGTGGTTTTGTGGTTTCTAGTTAATCACACATGGCTTTGTTAATACTACTAAGTACATGTCTTAATTACAAGATTTACCAAGATTATGAAAAATCTTATGATGCATGTATGTTGTTTGTGTAGCCGCGGGTATCTAAGAGAAAGAGAACAAAAAAGATTTTTATCCATTGTGCAATAAGCTTGACTAGGGACAATAAGTACAAGTTTTAATTAAGTTTTGGTTGTACAAGTACTTAGGGATCATTAGGAGATTTTCTAAGAAATTTTGTGTGTGTGGATTCTTGTTTCTAGCCGTGGCATCAAAGAGAGCAAAGAGAGGGATTAATTTGGCTAATTTGGGACAACTAGTACCTTCCTTAATTACCTAAGATTGTACATGTACTTTGGAGAATAAAACAAAAATTTGCTAGTTGGTTTATGTTACGCATATTTGGCCAAATGGCTTAATAACACAAGATTTGAATAAATTTTGTGTTTAAGGTTTAAAAGTGGGTTTTGGTTTGAGTCTAGGTAAGTCTAGGTATTTTCGGGGTGTGTCTAAATGTATTTTATTGCGAAACGTAAGCCTTTTACGTGACCAATAAAAATAAAATACGAAAAGTTAATAATTATCTTCTTAATAATTATATGACACTTGTTTGACGTAAACCTTAATTTATTTGGTGACCGCTTACGTTAAATGATTATTTCTAGTCTACGCGATTTAGCTTAAAAGTTAAATTAAAAGTAAACGCGTATCGGACCAAAATAAATAGTGACGAATAATAGGAGTCGTAAAATGACCTAAAATTAAGAAATGTTATAGTCTCCACCCGTTAAAAGAGCTGTGTCCTCAAAGCTTAAGACCTTGTAGTGGATGACGAAGTCAGGTTTGTGAAAAGTTGTGGGTATTTTTGTTTGAACGAATCTTCACGTTCCCAGGTGAACTCAGGACCTCTCCTAGAGTTCCAGCGAACCTTAACCAATGGTATCCGGCTTCGCTTTAATCATTTGATCTCCCGTTCCATGATTTCAATGGGCTCTTCCATAAACTGGAGCTTGTCGTCAACGTGAATTCCTTCTAACGGCATGACTAATGGTTCGTCAGCATAACATTTCTTCAGATTAGACACATGGAAAGTATGGTGAACCATGCTCAACTCTTGAAGAAGTTCCAGCCTGTAGGCAACTTTCCCAACCTTGGCTAACACCTTGAAAGGTCTGACATATCTCGGGTTCAGCTTGCCTTGCTTACCGAATCGTACAACCCCTTTCTAAGGTGAGACCTTGAGCATAACCCTATCCCCCACTTTGAACTCCATGGGCTTCCGCTTCAAATCAGCGTAGCTCTTTTGTCGATCCTGAGCAGCTTGAATTCTCTACTTGATCAGGACGATCTTTTCCGTTGTTTCTTGGATCAATTCCGGACCAGTCAGTTGAGCTTCTCCAACTTCGGCCCAACACACAGGTGATCGACATTTTTGGCCATAAGGTACCTCATAAGGTGCTTCCTTTATGCTAGTGTGATAACTGTTGTTATATGAAAATTCGGCTAATGACAAATGTTTAACCCAGCCCTTGCCAAAATCGATCACGCAAGCACGTAGCATGTCCTCAAGATTTTGAATAGTCCTCTCGCTCTGGCCATCGGTTTCTGGATGATACGCTGTGCTCATACTTATATCTGTACCCAAAGATTTCTGAAATGATTTCCAGAAATTTGACGTGAATCTTCCATCACGATCACAGATGATTAAGACAGGTATTATGTGTCTTGCTACTATCCTGTTCAGGTACAACCTTGCCAACTTGTCTAATGGATCATTCTCCCTTATTGGCAAGAAGTGAGCAGATTTTGTAAGTCGATCCGCAATCACCCAGATGGTGTCAAAACCTTGTGACGACTTAGGAAGCTTGGTGATAAAATCCATCGTGATATTATCCCACTTCCACTCGGGTATTGCTGGTTGTACTAACAGTCCCGATGGCCTTTGGTGTTCGACCTTGACCCTCGCACATGTCAAGCACTTGCTAACATAGGTGGCGATGTCAGCTTTCATATTGGGCCACCAATATAGCTTTTTCATGTCTTGGTACATCTTGTCGGAACCGGGATGGATAGAATATTTTGACTTGTGGGATTTTTGCATAATCACGGATCTTAAGTCGCCATAGCAAGGTAACCAACTCCTGCCGTGTAAACATAAAGTTCCATCGGCGCGTGGTTCCAACTTTTCCTTGGGTATATCCTTTCTGATCATACTGCCTATATCTTCATTCTCAAGATTCTCTGGTTTCAGGGATTCAATCTGAGCTTCTAATATTCGTTTGGAAAGATCCAAGCCAATAGTCACAACTAAGGCTCGAACCCGCAATGGCTCAATCCGTTCCTTACGGCTGAATGCATCGGCCACTATGTTTGCCTTCCCCGGGTGATAACGAATGTCACAGTCGTAATCACTTAGCAATTCTAGCCAGCGGCGCTGCCTCATGTTAAGCTCCTTTTGGTCAAGAATATGTTTTAGACTTTTATGGTCGGTGAACACGGTGCATTTAGTCCCATATAGATAATGTCTCCATATCTTTAGAGCAAACACCACCGATCCAAGTTCTAAATCATGAGTGGTGTAGTTCTTCTCATGAATTTTTAGTTGTCGAGAAGCATAGGCAATCACCTTCTCTCTCTTCATCAATATAACACCTAAACCCTTGTTTGAAGCATCACAATAGACCACAAAGTCTTTGCTTCCTTCAGGTAAAGACAGAATTGACGCACTGCACAACTTCTGTTTTATTAACTGAAAAGCGTTTTCTTCCTTTTCTCCCCAATCAAATTTGATTCCTTTCTGAGTAAGCTTCGTCATTGATTTGGCAATCTTTGAAAATCCTTCAATAAACCTTCGATAGTAACCAGCAAGACCTAAAAATTGGCGGATCTCCGTCGGTGTCTTAGGAGATGCCCAATCCTTGATAGACTCTATCTTAGCTGGATCCACATGAATACCTCTACTATCAGTGACGTGGCCGAGAAATTATACCTTCGAAATCCAAAATTCATATTTTGAAAACTTGACATACAACTTCTCCTTCTTAAGCAATTCCAAAATCGCCTTAAGATGTTCTTCGTGCTCTTTCTTGTCCTTTGAATAAATAAGTATGTCATCGATGAAGACAATTACGAACTTATCCAAGTAGGGCTTGCACACTCGGTTCATGAGGTCCATGAATACCGCAGGTGCGTTTGTTAGCCCGAATGGCATAACCTGAAACTCGTAATGACCATACCGAGTTCGAAATGCCATCTTTGGAATGTCTTGCTCTCGTACTCTAAGCTGGTGATAACCCGATCTCAAGTCTATCTTGGAGTAAATGCTGGATCCTTGGAGTTGATCAAATAAATCGTCGATCCTCAGGAGTGGATAACGATTCTTCACTATTAGCTTATTTAACTCCCGGTAGTCAATGCACATCCTAAATGACCCATCCTTTTTTTGACGAATAAGATCGGGGCTCCCTAGGGTGAGGAACTAGGTCTTATGAATCCTTTGTCGGAAAGCTCTTGCAGTTGTTCTGACAATTCTTTCATTTCGGACGGAGCCAATCGATATGGTGCTCGAGCTACGAGAGCAGCTCCTGGAATTAAGTCGATCTGGAATTCCACTGGTCGAGCTGGAGGAAGACCCGACAAGTCCTCGAGAAACACTTTAGGAAAATCTCGGACGATTGGTACGTCCTTAAGTTGTTTTCCTTCTGACTTGTCCTCCTCTATCTTGGCGGATATCTGTGCCAAAAAGATCTGACATCCTTTCGCCATGTACTCTTGAACCTTTGAACATGAGATAATGGTCAATCGAGATTCTCTCCCGTCGTTACTTTTGTTACCACAAAAAACTAAGGTTTCATTCCCGTAGGGAATTCGAACAAGTTTCGCATCGCACACGATCACGGCGTGACACCTTCTTAACCAATCCATGCCGATAATAACGTCGAAACTACCCAGTTCTACGGGCATTAGATCTATGTTGAATGGATGGTTTAAGAAGTTTAAAGTGCAACCCCGCATAATAGTGTCTACCCCGACTATTTTCCCGTCAGCTAATTCCACATCATAACTATTTTCTAATGGGGTGTGGGCGATGTCAATCAGGGAACTAAACGCAGAAGATATAAAGCTCCTATCGGCACCAGTGTCAAATAAGATAGATGCATAGCGGTTGTTTAAGAGGAACGTACCCGTGACGACATTATTCCCTCTTTTCTCTACATTCCCAACTGCATACACCCAGCCTTGTACATTCTCGTTTCCTCCATCCTTATTCTTCAACTTTGGACAATCTCTCTTGAAATGTCCTGAAGCTCCACATTCAAAACAACCATTCTCTTTAGGATTTGCCCCATTGCCATTCTGAGTATTAGCACCATTTGTGTTGCAAGAACTCCTGCAGTCGCGGGCAAAGTGCCCTACCTTGTTGCACTTGTGGCACTTCTGAGTACATGGGCCATTGTGATGAAAATGGCACTTGGTGCACTTGGGAAAAGATCCCCCATACGGCTTCTTCTTACCTGTACCCATATTGTAGAACTTGGCGACATTCTGCCTCTTGAAGGGTTGTTGTTGATGGCCATGGTTATTTCTGGATGAATCGTCAACCTTCCTTTTGTTGTCAGTCTGCCTTTCCGCGTAGGTACGGAGTTTCTGAATCATCAAGTCATTGGCCCACTCAACTGTCTCATCCAACGTCTTGGGTCTAGCAGACTTGACATTTCCATAAATGTTATCAGGAAGTCCATTGATGTACTTGTCAACCTTATCAGTTTCATTAGCAACAAACTTGGTACATATCAGGGTTAGCTCTTAGAAACGTTCAGTGTATGTTAGAACATCATTCCCTTTGACCTTTAGGTTCTACAACTCGATTTCTAGTTTCTTGATTTCACCCTGTGGATAATACTTGTCCATCATTTTTTTCTTAAGTACTTCCCAAGTCATTGAATATGCCTCAGGACCTAAGGTCCTTATCTGACTATTCCACCAAGTCAAAGCAGCACCTAACAGAGTGCAGGTGGCAAACTTAACCTAATTTTCAATAGCACAACCACTGATATTGAAGACAGATTCCATCTTTTCAATCCACCAGGTTAAACCGACAATACCTTCATTTCCTTTGAAGTTCAAAGGTTGACACTTCATGAAGTCAGCGTAGAAACAAGGGCGTGTAGTTTGCACATTCCTTCGGTTATCCCTGTGTGAACAGTGGCTTCCATCTCCATTGGTGGAGTTTCGCAGAAGAGCTTGATCATTCATAGCTTGAACGGATTCTGGAGTCATGTGGTTTGGGTTGGTGTTGTTAGGAGGGGTATTCGGTACTCGTCTTGTCAAAGGTGCCATGATTCGTCTAAATCACAAAAGGCAAAACGTGAGGTCATGACAATACATACAATAATTTACAGATGAGACAACAACACAAGGGAGGTATATAGTACAACATAACACATCTATTTCATCTATAACCTGGAAAACATTACATGAAATAGTTTTTGGTACACAAAATACAATACAAAAGATCTAAGGCTAATGCTAGCGGGGAAAACCCCTAATACTTAACATGCCTGAACAACAGCCTAGCAAAATAAAATGACATAAACCACTAAATGTGACTATCAGCATCCCCAGAAGCATCCTGGTGATCTGGAACTCTAACATCTGGTCCTGGTTGTCTAGCTCTCTGCTGCCCTCGCAGTGCTAACAACTCGTCCTGCATATCACCCATTTCTCGTCTCATGTCTCTCATCACTCGAAGAATCTCTACCATCTGTCCCTTACGTTTATGGTCAGTCTCTCGAAGCTCTGCCATCTCATCCTGCTGCATCTGGGAGCGAGTCTCATGTACCTGGTGCTGTGTCTAAATAAGAGTACCGTGCAGCTGTAGTTGTGTCTGATGTGCATAGAGCTGAGACTCGTGTGCATACACATGATCACGGTGGGTCTGAAGCTCATGATGGACAACCTAACTCAATCCTATCGAGTGAGCCCAAGTCTCTCGGGAAGCATAGGCCTCCTCCTCCATAATCTATACTGTCTCTTAGAGAGTCATCCTATCCCCCATAAGTAAGTCGACCCGTTGTGAGTCCATATTGACCCGCTGTGATATGCGAGTCCTACTATCCTGAGCATCCTCTAGTAGAGCATATAAGTCATGTGTATCATGCTCATGGAGCTTAGCAAGCTCTGCAACCCTAGTGTTGACTTCGCCTAAGGTCGTAGGTGCTACCTCAGGAACTGCCTCTGCCGGATCTACCCAAGTATCCCTAATACCATACCCAACCTCTCTACTCCCTCGTCGTCTCTCTTTAGCATCTAAAATGCTGACAAACCCATAGTCTACCCTTTGGCCTCGGTAGGTTCTAGCAGTAGAACTCTCTTCGATCTCGTACCTAGAGCCTAGAGCAAACAAGCACGACCTCTTGCGAGGTGACTGCTCAGACTCGGGAACATCATCCATACGGTTAACAAGTGGTGGTATGTATAGAGATGTTGGTAGTGGAGGTGATGGTAATGCGATAGTAACCGCATCAACAAGGGCCTGAGTGGAGGCTATCCTGAGTGTTTAAATTTGGGTTGGACACCCAGATAATGGTAGTAATGGTGATGGCACAGGTGGTGGTGATGAATGTGTAGATGGAGCCGTGCACCTAGCAAGGCGCTCCCCTGCAGAGGGTGGTGATAGTAAGATATGTGGTGATGTTGGTGGAGTAGGCATGGCTAGAAGTCTCT
>BQNB010096653.1:0-10444 GCA_026074375.1 Tanacetum coccineum
ATAAACATTGCATCATATAAAAGTTTTCACGGGACATATACTATTTGGTTGCATTAGTTGGTTATACTAGATGCTTACATGATTGATATATGCGTTTATATTATATTACGTAGACAAGCGTTCATTTGAGAAGGCTAATTTTTGTGAGAAGGAAAGAAGGGATCATAGCCTTCCATTAACCCCTCCTTTTTAAGATCCAATGGCTTAGATTAGAATAAAACTTGTATTAGACTTTCAATGAAATTACACTTAGAAAAAGTGGAAGGGCTTTTATGTAATTTCACATCCAAAATTCATAAGGGGTTGTTTGCAATTCTCTCATTTGTTACATTCTTCCAAAAAAACATAATTTCTCTCTCTGTATTCACAGACATTCGTATAAAAAACACACACACAAAAACACGCACTAACAGGCACCAACACGCACCATCTCATTCATCTAACACCTATCTTCTTCTTGCCGGTTATCAACCATCATATCCGTCGTCTTACCTTCTTATATTCTTCTCGCCGTTGACTGCGGGGTTGACTATTCAAATTTGTTGTTGACTGCGGCGTTGACTATGTTGATGAAGAATTCATTTATTAATCGTTTGAAACGTTGTTTCAATATTGATTTGAATGCTAATTGTGGTAATTATTTTTAATTAATTACTTTTTACTGGTTTTAGGGTTTCTAATTTTTATTTTTTATTTATTATTTTGTTTTATAAATGTTAGATTTTGTCACATGTGAAGATGCTATATGATGCTCTATTGTTTTAAATATGTTGCTTTTTTGTTTCGATTTTAGTTGAAATTAAGTGTCCTGTTTTGATCTTGATTGATGCTTTTGTCTTAGTCGCGTTCTATTTAAGTTTTGTAGGAATATCTTCACGGGTGAAAATTTTATAGAATATCATTTTAGTTTTTTTAATAATATTTTCACGAGTGAAGTTTTATATCGAAGATTGATGCTTTTGTCTTAGTTGCGTTCTATTTAAGTTTTGTATGAATATCATCAAGGGTGAAGATCTTATAGAATACCATTTTAGTTTTTTTAAGAATATCTTCACGAGTGAAATTTTTTATGGATGATTGGTGCTTTTGTCTTGGTCGCGTTCTATTTAAGTTTTTTAAGAATATCTTCATGCGCGAAAATTTCATAAAAGATTAATTTAGTTTTATTAAGAATATCTTCACTCTTGAAATTGTTTTAGAGGATTGATGCTTTGGTCTTAGTCGAAGAGTTTGCGAAAAATAGGAGATATTGATTTTTTATACGATTATTTAAGTTTTGTTAGAATATGTTTGTTTGTGAAATTTTTTTTTGTCGAGGATTAATGTTTTTGTCTTAGTCGTGTTCTATTTAAATAATGTTGTACTAGGAAAGATTAGCAATGTGTCGAGGTTTGGCAAAGCTCTGTAAGAAGATGTTGATCATATGAAATTTCCTATCTATTGATTGTTTGTGTACATTAATATTACTTGAATATGTAGAATCATTTTGCCTCATTAGATGTGTCGTCGCCAGCCGATATGATTGTCAATTTAACTTCATAGTGCTTTAAGGATTGATAAACCAAGTCTGTATTTTAATAGTAGAACCGTTGTCTTTGGATTTTAGATCTTTGAAAATTATAGTTTTACACAGTTGTAGATTAACATGTGCAATAAGTCGGTCTAAGTGAGAATTCTACACTAAGTATCACCCTTATATTTTGCTTACACCAAATAGCTAAGATGGTAAAAATGCTACCGGTGATTGATATATGGATATTGAACATATACTTGTTGCGTGTAAACTAATTATTTGACACTTGATGGTATATAGAATCTGGCTTCTAGATAATCGCTTACCATCTTTAATGGCTGGCTCATCTCCAGTTCCATACTTTGTTTTAGCTCATTTGTTTAGTTGGTATCTCACACCATTTATCGCTTCATATTTGCTAGGATCCAATCGAATTTGCTAGCAAGTTACTTTCAGTAAGAAGCTTGGAAGTTTCAGTTAATACCATGCCTCAGCCATTTTAGTAACAAGGAAATCGCTAGTGCTGCTCAAGAATGAGAAACAAGTAAATGACCCAATCCTGCCCCTACCCAAGATGGGATTGAAGATTTTGGTTGCTGGAAGTCATGCTGATAATCTGGGCTATCAATGTGATTGGTGGACAATCAGGTGGCAAGGGTTTAGCGGGAATAGAAACACAACAAGTAAATGACCAAATCATGTACCTACATGAAGCTAATTATTAAAATTTTAAAGTTTTATCTTCGTTTTACATGCTTAAATATCAGGTGTTCTAGGAACTCGTTTTGCTCTGCCAAAAGGTATAAATTATCGAACATGTTTATGTAAAAACACTATAAAGTATAAGTTATATCTTAAATGTTACATAATTATTCTCTAGGTAGAAAAGTCAGTTGTTGGAGCTCCATGTGGTGTGATGGATCAGATGGCTTAACATGGTTGTTTGGATTTGTAGTTAAAGCAGTTAGCAGGAAATTGAGAGTAACATTAACCAGTGGAACTAACTTATTGGGCGATGGACCCTTTAAGATTGAACCAAATGCATACGTAGCCCTTCTCTTTGCCTTCAATCAGGTTTTTGAATATTCTATTCAATCAATGGCATCACGAGAGGAACAATATCATCTCCAACTGTTCTTGCAACCAAACCAAGACACATGCCACCAGCCATTGCAATATTCCATGCACCTTCATCTTGGTCTTGATCTTCTTCAGTAGAGTCTCTAATGACATTGGTACAAGTGCAGGCAAAGCTTGCTTGATAAAATAGAATCAAGGAATTTCAGAATCAATAGTAAAGTAACCTCTGCAGTCTTCCAAAATATCTATGTTCTATAGCTTGTAGAGCAACAGGCTCTTCATCTTCTTTCAATGCCTTGGCGGTAATGTTAAAGATATCTCGCATGTAAGGAGCTATCTTCTCATAATAACTTGACGAAATAGACACCAAACACGCAAATGCTCCTTGCCTAATTTTCACTTCTGCTGACAAAGTCAACTCACAAACAACTTTCATAATGTAGTCTCGCTCCATATCGTTAGAGAAAACCGCTTGAGTGAAACTAAGAGCGTTATACAATGCCCGGGTAGCAACAAGCTTGACGTCATTACTACCCTCAGTTGCATTCATGTCTTGAACAACAGCTGTAAGTATTTTATTAACCTGATCTTCTTCTGCAACGTCCAGAGAAACTTCTTCACACAAATATCTAAGAGTTTCTAGAGAAGCTTTTTTGACATGATCCAAACCTGATAAAATTGAGAAGTTATATCTCAAATGTTGCATAATTATTCTACAGGTAGAAAACTCAGTTGTTGGAGCTCCATGTGGTGTGATAGATCAGATGGCTTCTACATGTGGTGAAGGTAACAAGCTTCTCATAATGGTTTGCCAGGTAACATGATTCGAATGGCTATTCATGCAAGTTGAGTAACGGGTTGAAATCTTATACCTGGCCAAATGGTTCGGTCCGACCTTGAACACTTTCTATTAAGATATATTATGTTTCATTGATACCAATGAGTTAATTAAATATTCTAGTAGGTTTTCTACGTTAAAACACATTTTTGGTGACTTTTGATCGGCTTGAACCATTCCCTATCAAGCTGATCTTTTAGATTGCATCGTTTTAGAAGCATGTTATATTTCCTATGATGTGGTTAACTTTCGGCTAAGTTTCCTATGTGGTGAAAATTTCTTGTAGCCTGCTGAGATATTGGGCTTGGTGAACATTCCTAGTCATATACGGTTTTGGGGAATCGACTCAGGTTTAAGACACAGTATCGGGAGTGGTGACTATGGATAAGTGAGAATAGGAGCCTTTATGGGTCACAAAATGATTAAGTCCACTGCATCTGATATCTTTTTGCAATCATATTCAAATGGTTACGGGAATAATCTTGATGAGTTAGAAGAGTACAGAATTGAACCGCTTAATGATGAAGCATCTTTAGATTATTAATGCAATCTCAACCCTCACATGTACTTACACTAAGACAATCATAAAAACCCTATAATAATCCTGTAACGAGTCTAATACATGTTTCTTGCATCGTATAGATTTGAAGCTATCTATTCTAATAACCTTCTGGATACTCTGAGCGGTGAAGCATTTTTGACCAAATATGATCATCACAACGATCTCGTCACAGTGATTGATAATAAGCATCCATGTGGAGTCAAAACAGCTACCAGACATCCTATTTATGAAAATTTCCCCGTGAAGGTTTGTCTATTTTCGAGGATAAAAGAACATTTGAATTTTCTTAATAAATCCTTCAGGTAATCTTGTGCTTTGTTATTTCTGTTGCTATTAAATCTTGTTCATTGATTTTCTTATCTAAAAAGGTTGATAAAACAGCGGGTTCAACAGAGATACAGAAATGCAACATGGTATATGTCATTTCTGTTTGAAGGTTCATCGCTGCAACTTCAGTATGAGAGGAGAGAGAGAAATAGAGAATGAGAGTGAAGATTAGTCGACCCCTATGATTGCTTATTGTTATATTCTAATAGGAAATTAGAAGGAGAAGACAACAAACAGGCACTGTCACTCAGAGAGAAGAAGAAACATCTACAAGCATCTCATTGAGAAGCACATGTGACTCTAGGACCAATGAGTGTACAATAAGCAGCTTACATTTTTTGATCATTATGTACTGAACGTTAGCTTGACGTTGTAAATTTTGAGGTTGCAAAGCTGAAAAAAGCATCACTTGTTCCGGTCAATATATTTGTTGCACAGAGAACTAGAGTTCTGGTTGTAACTGGCCTAAACACTAGGGGTAAGACCATTATAGTTGGTTTGGCTGCTATGATGGCAAAGGCATGTATGTCTAAAAGATGATCTATATTGAAAGTTTGTATTGAATCTGCAATATCTAAATCAGCCATGGCACAGACCTGAGCTTTCTTTATTTTAAAACAAAAAGGACACATAGGATGAAATGTAGGTCAGGTTCTTACACTAATCACTTTAATAATCACCTCTCAATTTTTTTAAACAAAAAGGGTGGAATACGTTCAGGTAGTTTGATAAACAGGATGGAATGCGTTCAGGCTATGAAAGATCGAATAGGTGATCTTGCACAAAGCTTAGGCATGCCACCAGGTTTGGGTGGTCAGTTCAAGCAATAATCAATCCCTCTTTTGCAGTCATCCTTAAAAAAGCTACAGTTTTGTAGACTAACTGTGTGAAAAGGTCTATTTTCTACCCTGTAACTTGTAATAAAGTTGGTTTCGCATGTTTTATTATCAATTCAATAACTTCTGATTGATGAGGTTTTGTGTTAAAAGAATGCAGTTTTGCTCCATTTGACCATTTTTTGCAAATTTTAAATTTACATAACATAACCCCAGTTGACCCATTAAAAGCTAAATAGATCGTAATTGTCATCTTCATTTAGAATACAATACGAGGAATGATTCAGACTCAGTTTTACATGCAGTCATCTTGGTGTTGAAAAATTCATAAATTAATTATTGTGTTGTAGTATGTTTGATTAACATACACATAGTAATAAAAAAATTTAGGTTTCTTATTAGGTTTCTGGATAAAAATTGTGTGTTAAGTGAGTAAACAGAGATCAATCGAGAAAAATAGATTTAAAAGAGTTGTAAAGGAATGAAAACCGCATATTATGTCTGTTAATTCCCTCTTGTAGTGTATGGTTTCTCTTAACGTGTGGGTGTGTGTTAATGTGAAAAGGTAGGGACCCTGGTTTACTCACTGGTCGTTTCATCTTAACATGTGTACCATGAAAGTTATATTGGCTTCTATAATTGCACTTGAAATTACGGTAACTCTAGGCGTTAAGTCCAAAGCAGAAGAGTCGTACCATTTTTTAGTTTTAATCGTAAAGCTTAACCCTTAAAGCTGTTTTTGTCATGGCCTATGTAAAGACACGTTTCTTATGATGTGATGTACAAATTGAGAGTGCAGGTAATCCTAAGATTAGATTCAAGACACATCCAAACATCAACCAAGTCCTTTTCTCCAATGAAAATATTCTGGGATAAAAAGATCCTAACAGGCCATTCCCTGGTGATGGTCTTGGTCTCCTCAAGTGGAGAATGCAAAGTAAAGGTGATGGTCTTGGTCTCTTCAAGTGGAGAATGCAATGTAAAGGTGATGGTCTTGGTCTCTTCAAGTGGAGAATGCAATGTAAAGATGCGTCAGCTATGCCATTGACTAGTAATTTTCTTTATGTTTCTGTTTCTATGTTGGATGATAGTCTCATTTTACTAGAGGTAGCAAAGATGGGCTGATCGGTTGGGTTATATAATGGTTAAAAATATTAGTCGGTTGGCTGAAGTTGAACATATTGTAGCATGTTTAAGTTGGTTTGGATTGGGTTGATCCTATTGGCGGAACTTAGACATCTTTATAGGATGGGCCAAAATGTAGATTAGGTTGTATGTATTATCTATAAATAGAGAAACTTACGATCCGTTATCACTTTTAGCTATTTTGTATACAAGAAGTTTGAGAAACACATATACTAAATGGCACGAAAGCTACCTCTAAGTTTCATGTGCCCATCTATAGTGGATGTTGTTTCTGTTAACTTTAATATGTTTTAAACTTTATCTTCTGCCAGTTAACTGCTGGCCCTTGGTTTTGTAGATAATCAGTATACTAAGTATGATTTACATAATGATATTACTAAAGTAATTTATAAGGTAAGCAATAAGCATCAGGCGACTTCTGATGTATTTGGCATATTTTTATCTTTGTTTCTTATATTATACCTATATAATCCATTATCAATACTATAGAACCTAAATTGACACCTGTTTTCAGGTAAACGGGGTGACGTTGACACTTGTATTTCACATAATCTCCGAAAACACTTGCATGACTAACCAAATTATAAATCCTTTGCAGGTTGCAAGTATTGTCCCGCTAAAAGGTAGACCTCCTTCGAAGAATTCATTGTGAATCTGGCTTTCACACACGTTTGTGTACCCGAATTCTGAATGTACTCATACACGTTTTGTTTGTCTTCTAATAATCATATAATAGTGTTCAATTTTGAATTATAATTTTTACACTTTAAGTATAAAAATACGCAAGAAAGATCAAAGCTTCAATCCGCGCTCATAATTTTCACATGTGAAGATGTTTATACTAAACTTAAAATAATCGTTTATTAAACGACGATATCTCATATTTTTGTACCTCTAGTACAAAAAATACGCAAGTAAGCTCAAAGCTTCAATCCTTGCTCTTAATATTCTCGCGTGAAAATATTCTTACCAAACTTAAATAATCTATTAACATCAATATCTTCTATTTTTGCACCTCTAGTATAAAAAATACGCTAGTAAGATCAAACCTTCAATAATTACTAATAATTTGCACATGTGAAGATAATTCTTACATCGTCTATTAAATATAAATATCTCATATGTTTACACCTCTAGTATAAAAATACGCTAGTAAGAGCAATGCTTTAATCCTTACTCATAATTTGCACGCGTGAAAATATCAATATCTTATAATTTTGGACTTCTAGTATAAAAAATACACTAGTAAGATAAAATCTTTAGTCCTTGCTTATAATTTGCACATGTGAAGATAATTTTTACAAAACTTAAATAATCCTCTAGTAAACACAAATATCTCATATTTTTGCACTTCGAGTATAAAAAATATGCTAGTAAGGCAATGCTTCAATCATTGCTCATAATTTGCACGCGTGAAAATATCAATATCTTATAATTTTGCACTTCTAGTATAAAAAATACACTTGTAAGATAAAATCTTCAGTCATTGCTCATAATTTGCACATGTGAAGATACATTTATATAAAACCTAAATAACAGTCTAGTAAACATCAGTATCTGATATTTTTGCACCTCTAGTATAAAAAAATACGCTAGTAAGAGTAATGCTTTAATCATTGCTCATAATTTGCACGCGTGAAAATATCAATATCTTATAATTTTGCACTTCTAGTATAAAAAATACACGAGTAAGATAAAATCTTCAATCTTTGCTCATAATTTGCACGCGCGAAGATATTCTTACAAAACTTAAATAACCGTCTATTAAATATCAGTATATACTATTTTTGCATTTCACATATAAAAAATACGCTAGTAAGATAAAAGCTTCAATACTTGCTTATAATTTGCACGAGTGAAGATATTCTTATAAAACTTAAATAGTCGTCTAGTAAACATCAATATCTCATGTTTTTGCACTTCTAGTATAAAAAATATGCTAGCAAGAGGAATGCTCCATTGCTCATAATTTGCACACATGAAGATTATTTAACAAAACTTAAATAATCGTGTATTAAATATCAATATCTTATAATTTCGCACTTCTAGTATAAAAAATGCACTAGTAAGATAAAATCTCTAATCCTTACTCATAATTTGCACATGTGAAGATACATTCTTACAAAACTTAAATAATCGTCTAGTAAACATCAATATCTCATATTTTTGCAATTCTAGTGTAAAAAATACTCTAGTTAAAGCAATGCTTCAATCTTTGCTCAAAATTTGCACGTTTAAAGATATTTTTACGAAACTTAGATAATCATTTATTAAATATCAATATCTTATAATTTTCCACTTCTAGTATAAAAATAACTACTATGATAAAATATTTAATCATTGCTCATAATTTGCACATGTGAAGATATATTTTTACAAAACTTAAATAATCGTCTATTAAACATCAGTATCTACTATCTTTGTACATCTAGTATAGAATATACGGTTGTAAGATCAAAGTCTCAATTCCTACTTATAGTTTGCACGCGTGAAGATATTCTTACAAAACTTAAATAATCGTTTGTTAAATATCAATATCTCATATTTTTTCATGTCTAGGATAAAAAATACGCTAGTAAGATCAAAGGTTCAATCCTTGCTCATAATTTGCAAGCGTGAAGATATATTCTTACAAAACTTAAATAATCAGCTATTAAATATCAATATCTACTATTTTTGCACTTATAGTATAAAAAATCGCTAGAAAGATCAAAGCTTCAATATTTGCTTATAATTTGCACTCGTGAAGATGTTGTTACAAAACTTAAATAATCGTCTATTAAACATCAATATCTACTATTTTTGTACATCTAGTATAAAAAATACGCTAGTAAGATCAAAGCTTCAATCTTTGTACATAATTTGCACGTGTGAAGATATTCTTAGAAAACTTAAATAATCGTCTATTAAATATTAATATCTCACATTTTTTCACTTCTAGTATAAAAAATACACCAAGATCAAATGTTCAATCCTTGCTCATAATTTGCACTTGTGAATATAATTTTACAAAACTTAAATAATCGTCTATTAAACATTAATATCGCATAGTTTTGCACTTCTAATATAAAAACTAAGCTAGTAAGATCAAAGTCTCAATAATCACTCATAATTTGCACGTGTGAAGATATTTTTACAAAACATAGATCAAAGCTCTAATATTTGCTCATAATTTTCACGAGTTAAGATATTCTTACAAAACTTAAATAATTGTCTATTAAACATCAATAAGGATAGTTTGCACGCGTGAAGATATTCTTACGAAACTTAAATAATCGTTTGTTAAATATCAATATCTCATATTTTTTCATGTCTAGGATAAAAAATACGCTAGTAAGATCAAAGGTTCAATCCTTGCTCATAATTTGCAAGCGTGAAGATATATTCTTACAAAACTTAAATAATCGTCTATTAAACATTAATATCGCATAGTTTTGCACTTCTAATATAAAAACTAAGCTAGTAAGATCAAAGTCTCAATAATCACTCATAATTTGCACGTGTGAAGATATTTTTACAAAACATAGATCAAAGCTCCAATATTTGCTCATAATTTTCACGAGTTAAGATATTCTTACAAAACATAAATAATTGTCTATTAAACATCAATAAGGATAGTTTGCACGCGTGAAGATATTTTTACAAAACTTAAATAATCATTTGTTAAATATCAATATCTCATATTTTTTCATGTCTAGGATAAAAAATACGCTAGTAAGATCAAAGGTTCAATCCTTGCTCATAATTTGCAAGCGTGAAGATATATTCTTACAAAACTTAAATAATCAGCTATTAAATATCAATATCTACTATTTTTGCACTTATACTATAAAAAATCGCTAGAAAGATCAAAGCTTCAATATTTGCTTATAATTTGCACTCGTGAAGATGTTGTTACAAAACTTAAATAATCGTCTATTAAACATCAATATCTACTATTTTTGTACATCTAGTATAAAAATACGCTAGTAAGATCAGAGCCTTTGAAGAAGGCGAGATTCGTGATGATTCGGTCTTGTATAATGATGGGTGTATTAAGGATTGTATGGAAAAGAATTTGGAAGATGATGCTGGTGAGATTCTTAGAGTTCATTCTCAGGGTGATTGTGGTAATGTTACCACTGATGATAATGAGGATGTTA
>BQNB010096654.1:0-25570 GCA_026074375.1 Tanacetum coccineum
CCCTTTGAGGCACTTTACGGTAGAAAATGTCGTTCGCCTGTTTGTTGGGCTGAGGTTGGAGAAGTTCAACTCACCGGTCCAGAGATAGTACAAGAGACGACTGAGAAAATCATTCAAGTTAAGCAAAGGATGCAAGCCGCTCGTGATAGGCAAAAGAGCTATGATATTTGCTTAATTATACATTAAATTACCCGGGATTTTGCCAAATAAAAGCCAAATGAATGCCAAAAGAATAGAAAATGTGTGCTTTTGTGTTCAATTGTGCAGGAAAGGATTGAAAAGACAAAAAGAAGCAAAAACGATCAAAAACCAACAAGAAACGGGAAAAAGACAAAGAGTCAAGAGCAAGAGTAAAGAATCAGCCAAAGATCACAGCCGGATCAGCCCGACACAGCAGGAAAAACAGTCAAAGAAAGAAACAAGAAAGTCAAAATCTCAATTGAAGTCAAAGGGGCCATTAGTGACAAATGTGCAAAGTTTCAAGGGCTTACTGTAAAGTTTTTAAGATCAAGGGCCAAAGTTGCAAAAGTGGAAAATAAATTAATAAAGAAGAAATAGAGAGAAAGAACCACAAGGGCTAAACCTGCCATTCTTAAATTTCCTTTAACACTAGAAAAGGGCGGACCAAAAGACAAGGACCACAAGTGTCAACTCTCCAAACTTTCAAATAATCCCACCGCCTTTGTCGCAACAAACTAACAACCTGTAACAACATTTCCCGCCAAAACTTCCCACAACCCAAATCCGAAATTACCACACCCCGCTCCCTTTTCTCTTATAAAACTCATTCATACACTCTCCCCAATCAACAACCAACACGTGTAAACACATGATTGGCCAGGACACATCATACAATTGATCAAACGGCTCATATTTGCATATAAAAGATCAACGATCGAGATTTGATGGATTATTCTGGAATTCTTCCTCCTCTTCACTACTCCTCTATAAATAGAAGGCTAGGACATCATTTTTTTCAGTTGTTGTTTTAGTTTTAAAAATTTTACATTGTAATTTTCCATTTTTAAGCAATTTAAATTTTACTTTAAGCAATTAAGCTTCTAAGCTCTTGTAAACTCTTCTCTTAAGCTTGAACTTCTTTAATTCAGTAATATAACTCAGTTTACATGTTTCTTCATCATTTGTTTTCAAGTATAAGTCGAATTTAATCAATAAGCTCTAAATAAGCTTGTTTGAGCTTATTCCTTTTAATAAGCTCAATTTCAGTTAAATTTTGTTCTTAAGCACTCATTTCATCATTCTAATCACTTATAATCAAACAGCATGATTACTTAAATAATTTGAGGTCATTTTCAAGGTTCAAGGAAGAAATAAGCTAGACCACATAACCATTTAGCTTGATTAAGATTAAAAGCTTTGGTTTAGAGGCTAAGGTAAGCCGAATGGATGGATTAAGGTATCATTCAGAAAGAGTTAGTCCTAAGTAGCCCTGAGTAATACTTATCCTATCGGTTCTAGCATTTCTATTTTACTTGTCAGCAGATTTTAGCTTAATTCAGTTGCTTATTTGCTCTTAATCAAGTTTATTCATGCTTAAATCTGTTAGTTTTAGTCACATTTTGTACTTTATCATCTGTTTGAGCTTATGTCAATTTGTAAGATTCTTTCTTAAATCTCTCCATTGATATAAAATGTCATTAGGTAAATATAAGGATTGCTGGAGTAAGTAGAATAATTATAAACATAAAGATTTAGTTTGTAGGAGTGTTTAAATAGTTTTATTAGTTGAATTTTAGTCTGAGTAGATAAAAGGAATTTGCTAGTGTAGGTTTTAAAATAGATTTAAATAGAATACTTTTAGTTTTAAAACTGATAAGGAGTGTTTGGAATAAGGTTTGTTTGACCTGTTAAAGTCAAATTCATTTGGTAAAATTGTTTCTAATAGTTGAAGCTTGGTAAGAAAAACAAGTTTACAAAAAGTTTTAAAGATTAGTTTCAAGTTTTTAAAAGTTTACAGCTTAAAAAGCCTAGTCCTGCACCAGGGGACATTAGTGTTTAATTTGTTTTTGAAAATTTGATTCAAGGCCTTTTAAGATTTCAGTTTTGGAAAAGTGAGTGAGAGTAGCCTTAATAAGTCTGTTTAGTTGTAGTTTGAATATAGTTGTTTTCTGAACTTGTGGCTTTTGAGTATAACCAATTGCATCAGCTGCCAAACACATCAGCATAGCACACAGCTTATCAGCATGTTACTCTTTGATATTTTCTATTTCTATGAAAATTTTGCAATTCTTGATACTAGGTGAGTGTAGGATAGTTAGAGTAGCTATATTTCTAAAATTCAGAATTTAAAGTCCAAAAATTAGCTTTCTAGCTTACTTGAAATAAGCTTATAAACTGTTTCATGAAACCTTGCATTTTACCATATTATTTTCTTTTCTAAAATTGTTAAAACAGGTTAATATTAGTTTAGATTCTTTAGTATACATCATTAGGATTAATAAAAAAAGCATCTTTTAGGCTTTAGCTTTATCAAGAAAATAAGCTCACAATAGCAAAAATCCAAAAATCTGTCAAACAAGCACTTTCTGTGAACAGCATTCTAGTTGCTATTTTTCAGCTTATTCCTTTGTCAAACTGTTCAAGTTGATATTACAGTGTCTTTATTAAAGTTGTTAAAAATAAGCTGTTTAACAACTTTGTAGTTTTAAGTTTTTGATAATTCTCACTTTTTAGATAAGCAAAATAAGCCACATTCGTAGGGTCTGTTTGGTAGTTTTCTCATAGTTAAGGGGCACCCGTTTCTATTGTAGTGTAAAATTTTCAATATTCGCCCGCCTACCCTGTAGTTTACTATCTTTCACATTCTACCCTGTCTTTCTTATTAAATAAAATAGTTTTAATATTTTAGTTTTTAGTTTTATAAATTTAGGGTTTAGTTTTTAATTGGTCAAATTAAGTGTCAATTAGTTAATAAAAATTGGGGCTTTTTGTTCTTTAATTTTTCTGCACTTTTCTAGAATTTAAAAACCATTTTTCTTTATTTTTCTCATTAAAGTTGTATTTTCTAGAAATTAAAATAGATTTTAGTGATTACTTTTTCTTATAAAAATCATAAAAAAATTCAAAAATACATAAAAAGTTCTAATTCTTTTTCCTAAAATTTTCATTTTAAATTTGTGATTTTTAGGTATAAAATTTGTTAAAAGTTGTGCTTTAAATTTTAAATTTCAGTTTTAGCCCGCGTTTAATACGTTTTGTGCATTTAATTTTCGTGCTATTTCATTGTTTCTTTAATTCTTGCTATTACATTTGTAGTGTAATCAACAAATCAAATATCTTTTATCATTCTAAGTCGAGAATCCTGAAGTATTCTTTAAAATTCTCAATTACGATTTCGTTTGAGACACGACCCGAGGATAAGTATTCCGGTTAAGAATATACAATTGTTTTTATTTTGTGAGATTTCTACTTATTTTTCTCCTTGGTTGAGAAGTATTTTGGCAAAGAACTCTACGAGATTAATAATTGAATAGTATATAAATTTGACTACACCAATTTTGGGCACGTTGTCCGGGGAATTCGTGAGCGATTATTGAAGAGTATTCGTCGAAGTTGAGGTTTTGAAGATCCTTCTTGGAAGTTATTGTGCTATATTTTTGAAAAATATAAAAAGTTCATTAATTCTGATTTCCTATCGATTAAGTAAAAAAATATATTAATAACATTTGGATACTAGCTATCCATCTTAAACATTCCAATTAACAACAAAATAAATCGTGATGCAAATACTTGCGAGGTAGACGCGACTTTAAGTGTGCAAAACTAAAAGGTGGTTTAAGGAAAAGTGATAGCTTTCTCTAGCAGTCATTTGCGGCTCGCTAAGCTTTTCCGGTTCTCACTTGTGGTGATTCTTAGGACTTATCGTGAAGTGTAAAGAACGATTACCAAAAATATTTATGTTTTCATTTCTTATTAAAAAACTAAAAAATAGTAATATCCCCCAAAAAATAATCTTATTCACCCCATCACTCCCCTCTTCCCTCTCAATCTCAAATTCTACTTTCTTTATTTTCTCTAGTGCAATGGCCTACTCGCTCTCCTTGGACATATTACTATTCCAAGAAACGTAATAGTCGACGATCTCGAACAAAAAGACAGAGGGCAATCCCTCTCAATTTTGGATCCGATTCCAATGGCGATGACCGACTATGGCACAGAGCAAGTCTCCCAAGCTCCCACGGCGGGGTTGGAAAGTGCTATAGTTGTAAAGATAATTAATGCTCAAACTTTGAACTCAAATCACTCTTCTCCCCTCATTAATTTGGTATCAAACCGAATTTTTCGAGGAGGTAAATGATGAGGAGCCTCATGCTAACATCAGTCATTTCGAAGTGCTTTTACGAACAACCTAATTGGTACACCGACTGTACCTAACACCACCATAACTTCTTCTCTTTTCACTTTTTCTCTTGATGGGGTAGCCAAGTACATGGATGACAAAAGAAACCGATATTCCTAATATTCTCACATGGATGACTTAGTTTTATTACGTTCATCAATTTTCTTTCTTCCCACCATCAAAGGACACAATCTTAGGATCGAAATTAGAATTTTCGTCTATTTGCTCTAGTATCTTTCTCGAAGATTCGGCGACGCGTTTTCAAGGAACTTCTTAGGATCGTGTCTCACCATGGTTTTGTCACTAAGTGCACCAATTAGATACAATTCTATAATTTCTTTGAGCTTTAATGATCAAGATTCTTCTTAATTCTGGCTGCCGGAGGCATTTTCCTCTACGAAAGTCCAACGAAGGGCTTGCAAATCATAGAGAACAAAAGCCAGTTAGACTTATGTTCACTGGAACGCCGTGATGCCGATGTGAGTACGAATTAAGGTCCTCCACAATCTAATTCATCATCTAGCTTTGAGTTTCAACAAATGGCAGCAGCATTAGAGGATAAGATGACCTTAAAACCTTTAAGTACTGAATTGAATGAGATTACTAACACTGATGAAGCTCTTGTGCCTACTCCCGTTCCGATAAAAGCGGTTGAGGAAAGATGTACTACGTGTGGTAACAATCATAGTTTTAATGTGTGCCCAATGACTAGAGGTAGTTATGAGTACCCGGTTTATCACGATAATTTCCAACAATTTCAACAAACCGCTTCGGTTGATTTACCCACAGTGGGCAACTTTCGTCAAATCATTCACGGTCGCAAATGACGCAAAGCATAGTTACTTTAAAAAGCGTCAAGAAAGTGCACGAAAGGATGTCGAACGTGCTTTTGGTGTTCTTCAAGGACGTTGGGGAATAATACAACAACTGACATATCAATACCATGTCAACAGCATACGTAGAATCATGTATTCTTGCATCATATTGCATAACATGATTTTAGAAGACCAAAAAATAATGGTTACTGACTGGAACGATGTGTATGCTAATCCGTCAAGAAATATGCAACGTACATGGGTTGAAAGATGTGAAGCGCAACGCCAAAAAGCAAAAGAATTACGGGACCGAGAAACGCATATTAGTCTTCAACAAAACCTTATAGAGAATATTTGGCATGAAGTTGAACACGAAGACGAAGATGAAGACTTTTAGTTGTCGGGGCGTATGTTTTTTTTTCCGCATGTTTTTAATTTTCGTATGTTTTTTTTAAGTATTGTAATGTGTAATATTGTTTAATAAATGAAATATTTTAGTTTGTTTAGGGGTGTTATGAAAAAATAAGGCTGAGTCTCCAAAATGTGGTGTTATGGGGTGTTATGATTAAAGGGGTATTTTGGTGTGTTGGTGTTATGGTGTTAAAGCTGATGTGACGCTTATGTGGCGATGTTATGGTGTTATCGTACTTAGCACTTTAAATGATAATGTGATGTAGATGTGGAGATTTTGAGTTTGGTGACCATAATTCTAGCCTAATTGTTGATGCAAAAGTTGGGTCTGTTTGTATTTGATCCGAATAAGCTGTTTTCCGGGTATAAAACACATTCTTCTTGCACCAAGTGAATTTATTGAGAACCCTGCACAAGGAAGTAAAGCACCGTTAACCTTATCGTGGGAGCGGATCCCACGATTAGACTCCGGCGTGAGAGTAAGTATCGGTTGTTTTGGAGGATAATTGAGAGTATTAGGGTTTTTGGGTCATACCTGAATCAATGAATGTTATCCTCCTTTTATAGGCCTCAGACCCCGTAGGGTTTCCTTGTATTTCGGCCCAAGATAAGGCCGATATAACCGGAATCCGACCTTATCCTTATCATATTCAAATAAGGAGAGTATATCCCCTAAAATAGCGCCCAAGTACATCGCATGCCGGAGCATAATGCCATATACTTTGCTATCTCCGGCCGCGGCCTGGACCAGTGTCCGTGGCCGTGACCCATAACCCGCGGCCCAAGTAGCGACAACAATAATTAGCCCAAAATAGTATCTATGGGCCGGGTCGGACCATACTATACGTCATCAGTAGATACGAAGACGCTCTTTCACGACTTGTTCGGTATCATCTGAGCGTGTAATAAGTTTTGATGCACACTCTTCAGGTGGAAGAAGTGGAGGCATGTACATTGCAGGGTTTTTATCGTCAGCTTTAAAGTCGATGCAAGCTACATTGTAATTTCCACCACATTGGCTGCAAGTCCTTCTCCCAAGGCATTTTGCAAGCAATGCCTCTTCTCTGAGTTTTAGGTTAATTACCAAATCAATGTTTGTTACTCCCTCCAGAATTTCCTGAAATAATGCAGTAAAGTAGCGATAATCAAATTTTTGGTTGAATGTACATGGTTCATAATCATCCAACATTTATCTAACATGAATACCAAATTATTTACCCGACGGCTTTTCTAATGTTTGAACTATTGAAACTCATAAACTCACTAAACGTAATGCGAACACTTAATTGTTGATATGCATACCACTAGTAAGAGCTTATGCTAGCGAGCACAAAAGTGCCTCTCGAAATCTAGCCCAATCAGAGCCTTCTTGTCTATCACTTTTAACTCTGAAGACTCCATATAGAATTTATTCGAGCTACCTAGTAGATAGTTTCACTAGTCACATACGCAAATATGATTGCGAGCCTAGAAGCTCCCTTTTAGACGGACAGGTGCTACTGTCTGAGACATGAACTTTGGAAAGTGATGACAAGGGTAATACGTTGGCAATAATTTGTAGGTAAGTATGCTTGGTATATGAAAGCACCTGATTGAAGATAACAGCAATACTAGCATATGGCAATCTATCCTAGTGAGATAGAACACCCAGTACAACTAGAATAAGCCTATTTCAAGTTTGTAATATCTTAATGTTGGCCGTTAACTTTGTTGTATTTAGATATATGTTTAGACTCTCAATGGATGTTGTTTGAGGTAGTTGAGATATGTGTAAATATTGCTCAAAAAATTCTTAAAACTATGGAGTTTACAGTGACCCAACGAACATAACAGACAATAGGATTCGAAAACATACCACAACCCACATCTAAGCAAAATCACTGTGTTGTTGCCTTGTGTGAAAAATGCTTAGAGGTCAACTTTTCATGTTGATGCCTCTCATCTTCCATAAACCGACTATGTTTAGAGCCTTACAGGTACACCCACATCTTGTGAGTTTGAGTTTCTGTAGCAGCGTCTACATTCAGTGCATGGTCTGCATTATGAGCATCGCTTGACAACCCTCAGTGGGTGATCACCTACTTCATGAATACATGTGTGGCTCAAGATGGCGGTATGATGACTTTGAATCACGATGCATAAATGTCCTTGCCTGTCTCTATTGTGGGGTAGAATGCTCCTGTTTCCTATATGTTTTTACTTTTTGTGGAAAGTTTTCTTTTTGTTCTTCCATAGAGATGGAAAAAACTAGTTTACTACTCAAGCGTACAGAACTCGCCCAATACCGGTTCTGTAAAAGACCAGCCCGTTTATTACTGGTCCGATTCATAGCTCGGAAAATTAGCATAATCTCAATGGGTCTAAAACCACTTAAGAACCAGTTAAAAACCCAAAACCAGTTGAAAACAGAAACAGGTCTTAAGTCTTAAAAGTGTTCTTTTTCTTCTTTTTTCTTTTTTCCAAGTCATTTATATATTTCTTTTCTTTTTATTTTTTCTCTTTTGTTACCCCAACGGTTACACGAGTGCATACTTTTTTTTTCATTTAAATTTTCTCTTTTGTTACCCCAACTATACATTTGAAAACCGCTCATGGGCCTAGTGGTAAAAACCTTGCGAGTATCATCACCAAAATGTGAGAGGTCTCAAGTTCAATTCCTCTGAAGTAGCCACGCCAACATTCCTAAAAAGGGGAGGGCTTTACCCATTTCGAGTCAGTGTTGTGGTGAGCTCAAACCGTGGATTACTCGGCCAAGAGGTGACAAACCGTGGTTACAAAAAAAAGGGCATAAGGTCTAACCAGATACGAAAATTGATCGATTAGTAGTTCAAGTAAACATTCTAAATCGTCAAACCCAATCGATGAATTAGGTGCACATTGATCAAACAGCTTTTTAACCAACATTACCCGTTAGAGGTAAAATCGTCAGGCCCAATCGATGAATTGGGTGCACATTAATCAAACAGCTTTTTAACCAACACTACTAGTTAAGGGTGTATATGAGACGAGACAGCTCGCGAGCTATTCGAGATCAACTCGCAAACTACTCGAAGTCGACTTGGTAAAAAACTATTTGAGCTCGAGCTACTAGACTAGAATTTCGAGTCGAGTTCGAGTTCGAGTTCCGTATTACTCGACTAGTGAGGCTCGCGAGCCTTATCGAGCTTAGATCAAATTACACTTTTAAATATACATGTAATTATTTACTTATCATTACTATAAATAGTAATATGCATACAAAGCTAGTTGAGTCGAGCTTGGTATGACGATTATTCATCGAGCTCAAGCTTGAAATGTGGAATTGATCGAGCTCGAGTTTTAGTAGTCGAGTCGAGCTTGGTAGTGCTCGGCTCGTTTACACCCTATTACCCATGCAAAACATTTGAATTTAAAAATTTTAGCTCGTGAGGAAACATTGCCCAACTTTTTGCTATTATGGCCTAGAGATCCATGTAACGTTCAAGCTAGCACCATAGCTTTAGAATCCGCCTTTTCATATGGATGTAAGAAGAAAAGCTAATGCTCTTGAATAAATTGGTGAAAGTTTAGCTTGGCTTAAACTATCTGGGTAGTTGGAAAAAACATGTTCAAGAACAAGAACCACTATGAACTAGAAGAAATAGTTGATGTCGGACATAGTATTCTTTATTTTTCACAAGTCTGACAAAAAAAATGAACAACCGTTGTTCCGACTTGCATTAATAAAAGCGACCAAATATTTTTTTTTTGGGTAAAGCGACCAAATATTCAACATTGATTAAACATGACATTATAATTTTTGCATATTTATTGTCATACCAAGTGACATCTTATTACATGATATATGGCTATAGAAATTATTGACATTGCATGGTTGTAAAAGACGTCAGGCGATAGTCAGGTGGTTGACTACCTTGTAGCTAGTAATCGGCCTACGGGCAAGGAGTACTCGGATTGGAAATTTTATATATAAATTTCAATTTACATGTTGATGGGACCATAAAACTGTGTTCATTTGACCATATAATTATGTTTAGAAAAATTAACACAACTGTTCAAATACTTCAAACTAAGTTGGTCCAACTGAACCCTAAGGGCGCGTTGGTTCAACTGATCACTAAGAATGAAAATGAAACAAGTGGAATTGTCGGGAAAGGGCGTGACTCCAAAAACTGTTTGGTAAGAGTAGGGGATGAAATGTTGGGATTGGCTCGAAATTGTTTTCATTTGTTTTGTGTGGACATAGAATGACAGACTCAAATTGTTGTAGCTTGGATTATCCGTTTGAAAAAAAATTGTTATTGTAAACTACTATGTCAAACCAGCCGATTATGCATAACTAGATTATGCATAACTATATAAATCTGTCAAGCTAATTACCAAATCAAGACGGATAACATAAAAATAAAATCAAGCATGTGTTTATATGACCATAACCATCAAGATGAGTGATCTCTGTCTCAGTTTGTTAAGAATCTACAATAAAAGATAAAAATAGAAAGAAAAAAAACAAACCTAATTAAAGGAATATTCTAATAAAAATAATGATATTTAAACTATACATAATTGAAAAACTATCAAATTATAAAGTTTCAATTGGGCCCAAATTAATGATAAGTTGGGGATGAAAAATAATTACGACGAATCGAAGAGAGAATGAAGACGACAATAGGGTTTTGAGGGATTGAATTAATTGAAAGAAGAATCTGTTTGTTATTTGGAATGAAGACGACATTGTTGGCTTTCCATTCTACCATACTAGACGTGCCCCCCTAAGTTTTGACTCAGTTTGATCGAGTTTTGACCTTGTAACAATTAAACGGTGAACGGTAATTGACCTTGTAACGAGTAATCGTCGATTTCTCAGCCTTGTAACGTAAAATAATAAGAGAGAATTCTAAGACTGACAAGTTATGTCAAAAAATAAAACGGAAGTCACACCGAGACACATCAAGCTTTGTCAGAAAAACAGACCCGCCGAAAAATTGGTCAAACTGGTCCTCGCCGCCTCTATTGTTCCTCCCAACTACTATGTTCTCTGCTTAGGTGCATCTCTTAATATATTGTAGTCCCTTGGTGGTGGTGTTTCCTTGCCTAGTGCGACTAAATCACAAAACAATAAACATTCCTCACTAAAGAAAGGTACACCATTCCATTTTAAAAACTAGTTTACCAAATATCAGCACCATTTAATCCACGCCAGACACATAAGAGATGAGATATGCATTAGGGATCTAGGTTTTCTAAGAGCCTAAAAGATATCACACAAACCACATATATTTCTCTTAACCAAGCCTCAATCAGAGATACTTAGGCTAATTACCTTAAAATCATCTTTTACGCCAAGTGGTCATGATAAACATTCAGGTGTCATGTGACTAAGGCTCTCAGAACACCACAACCCCCCACACGTACCTCATCTAAAAATGTCGGGCTAGCAAGAATTGATACGGATATATGTAAGACCACTCCCATTGGTATAGCGAAGATTCTTAATTCTCAACAGGTCTTGATCATTGTTGTTTTTTGATTCTAAATCACTTCAAATCAATTTACCATATTAGAATAAGCATATGGCTACTTATACAACAAAATGGCATTAGGATGCATTCAAACACCCAATAAATCAACAATTACATGCAAATGTCCTTGAGTCATAAAGGTAATAAATAGTCTAGTTTTTCATTATTATTACCAAACTATCAATGATTTTACCTCCTTAGAAAAGATGTGACCAGATAGATTTATCTTCAGCTCAATAAGTGACCAGGTGCACAATTTTTTTACCATAATAAATAAACAAACCAAACAACGCATGTGACACAAAATTTGGGGATCAGATTCAATTGAAAAATCAAGGTTTTTGACAAAAATTTACACTACGGGGCGAAAAAATTATGAGGTTCCCGTGAACCCCCTTGGGTCCGCTCCTGTACAAGACTCATACCCCTGTGCAACAATCTAGAATTGAACGTAGAAACAAAAATAACATTTCAATTATCTAGAATGTTCATCCAAGAAAAAACCATGATTTTTGCTAAGTAAGAATATTTGCATGGTTAATCCCTAACAAATGAGATTGCCATTTTTAGGGATATACCGAAGAAAAAAAAATTAATGGAACACAGTTGAGAGAACTACTCATACTGAACTAATACTTCTAGGAATTACCTCAGCTTTGATAATCTTCTATTTTAACTTTAAATGGAAGAGACAAAAAAAGAGACCTATACTGTTAGGCTAACCCAATCTGCCCTAATTTATGTGCAACACTCCATAATTCCAGACACAAAGAAGATGCAAATGAAAGAAAGTTAACATTTTTGTTGCCAGAATATATATCGAAGTTAGCAGCGTGACTATATGTGTGTGCAGAAAGTGAGAAATGCTCACCGCTTGTCTTATGGTCCGAGGGAACCCATCAAGAATGAAACCTGATTCACCTTTGGCTTCCCCTGCTTGAAGACGCTGGGACAATAAGTTGATTATAAATTCATCTGAGACCAACTTCCCTTGGTTAACAATCTCAGCAAGCTGTAAAAAAATAAAATAAAAAATACACCATAAATGAACTTATAACAATTGCATTGTATAAGCAAACACTAATAAGCTAATTTAATTCACAAATTATTCCTAATAGTCACTATCAAACACAAAATACACAATAAAAAGTGTACAAAGCTAACCACTCACGGGTGCCTAATGGCAAAAGGACTTGTGACTATCACTCTAACATGTGTGAGGTCTCAAGTTCAATTCCGGCTAGGTGCAAACAACCGACCCTGAAATGGGAGGGATTTTCCCGGTTTAAGTGTGTGTGACGGTGTGTTCAAAAACCCCGTGGATTAGTCGGCCAAAAGGTCGGAAACCATGGTTACCTTTAAAAAAAAATGTGTGGAAAGCTTTACACTAGTATTCATAATAATACAAGTTTCTCAAGATTTCCGAATTTGATGCGTATTCTAAAATATAATCAATAAGTAAGTATTTAATCATAGGCAGAAGCAGAAATATAATCCTAAAGAAAATTATAAAAAAGGGTTATTATCATTTTAGTTGAGCTTTTTGAACATTTCGCTAACACATTTTCAAATTCGCGAATATTTCTTCTAGTTTGGTTGGTTAAGTGAGTGATTATTTAATTAAATTAATAGGCATTACCAAATTTTATAGAAAAGTGAATAAGGAATTAAAGAAGAAAGAATTAGGGACCTGTTGAGAAAGGGGTCCTTTAGAAGACAACTCATCTCTAACAAGATCACCGGTTGCGATATGAGGCACGCCGATTAGTTTGGATAACCGAGAAGCGTAAGTTCCTTTCCCGACGCCCGGACAGCCTAGAAACACCCACTGCACGTTTCTTCCATTAGGTGATTTGGTAATTGATGATGTTGAATAACAAGAGGACAAGATGCGGAGTGCGTGTTTGGGTTGTTTCAGTAAACGGCTCAGGACCGCCATTGATGTTTCTTTCTTAGGAATTTTAGAACACGTGTGTCACTTTCTTGTATTGTGATGGGGGGTTTCAGACCAACATGTTTTAAACTAGACACTAATGACTTTAAGGGTAGTAATTTGTAGTAATTTCAATAAAAGTTTTGGTAAATTAGTTGTTCACATTAATTATGAGATGTAAAATCACTTTAAAGGACATATTTAAATAAATTATAATATGGTTGGAGGGTATATTAGTAATTTACGGTTTTAACATCTCTTAAGAATTTTAAAAGCTTCATTAATCAGCTTTTTATTTGGGGGCTACTTGTTTAAAATAAAAGCTTGAAGCTGATGCATCCAAACAGAGCTATTTGTTTCCGAAGAGATTATTTTTTTTTAAAAGCTTACAGCTCTATAAAAAGCTTCAAAAAAGCTTTTGCCAAACACGCCCTAAATGTACTCATTCATTGTTAGCTTTATTTGATTCGGTTACTTTGGTCAAGCAAAGAATGGATATTCTCAAAAATCTTTAGGATATGGATAAAATTTTCTCGATGGAGTTGGTGCAAAAAGCGAAAATAAAATGGTCTATAGAAGGGGACGAGAATTCTAGTTTTTACCACGGCGTCATAAATAAAAAATGGAGCCAATTGAGTATTCGAGGTGTCATGATCGAAGGTATATGGACTGACGTTCCATATTTGGTGAAAAGAGAATTTCTTCATCATTTCAAGGCAAGATTTGATAAACCTACTGTAAGTAGAGCTCATTTAGATATGAATTTTCTGAAAACCTTGTCTTTTGATCAACAGGTGGATCTGGAACTTGAAGTTTCAAAAGATGAGATAAAGAGAGCGGTTTGGGATTGTGGGATGGATAAATCGCCGGGTCCAGACGGATTCACTTGATTCCGAAAATTCCTGACGCCAATTTGGTCAAAGATTTCAGACCAATTAGCCTAATTGGGAGTCTGTATAAGATTATTGCAAAAATATTGGTGAATCGTCTAGTGCCGGTTTTGGGTGATATTGTAAATGAGGTGCAATCAGCTTTTATTTCGGAGAGACAAATTCTAGACGGTCCTTTTATTTTAAATGAAGTGATACAATGGTGTAAATCGAAGAAGAAACAATCTTTAATTTTTAAGGTTGATTTCGAGAAGGCTTATGACTCGGTTCGATGGGATTTTTTGAACGATGTCTTGAAAAAGTTTAGTTTTGGGGATAAGTGGTGCAATTGGATTCAAAATTGCCTTAGATCTTCCAGAGGTTCAATTATTATTAATGGTAGTGCTACGGAGGAATTTCAATTCTATAAAGGCTTAAAACAAGGTGATCTGTTATCCCCGTTCTTGTTTATTTTAATAATGGAAAGTTTGCATTTATCGTTTCAAAGAGTTGTGAATGCTGGAATGTTTAAAGGAATAATGTTAAGTTCCTCGCTGAATCTTTCCCATATGTTTTATGCGGACGATGCGGTTTTTGTGGGACAGTGGTGTGATGGCAATGTTGATACTCTCGTTCATGTTCTGGAATGTTTTTTTTCGTGCGTCAGGTTTACGAATTAATATGTGTAAAAGCAAAATAATGGGTGTTTGTGTGGAGGAAGACAAAGTTAAGAGAGCAGCGTCCAAACTTGGTTGTCTTATCCTTAAACCGTCGTTTTCTTACTTAGGCTTGAAAGTGAGTGGATTAATGTCCCGGGTTCAAGCTTGGGATGAGATGGTGGACCGAGTGACCGCTCGCTTATCTAAGTGGAAAATGAAGACGCTTTCAATTGGTGGAAGGTTAACTCTCCTTAAATCGGTCTTAGGATCGATGCCTATTTATTTTATGTCTATCTTTCGAGTCCCTATGTGTGTGCTTCGCAGGATGGAATCGATCAGAAGTCATTTTTTTAATGGTCATGATCTGAACAGTAACAAATCGTCATGGGTAAAATGGACAAAAGTGTTGGCTTCTAAAGACAAAGGGGGTCTCGGAGTTTCAAGTTTATTCGCTTTGAATAGAGGCCTTATGTTCAAATGGGTGTGGAGGTTTTTTTACCCAAAACACGTCTTTATGGGCGAAGGTTATTAAGGCGGTTCACGGAGAAGATGGGAAAGTGGGTAAAAATGTGAAATCTAAGTTTCCGTCATATTGGATGGATATTCTGAACGAGTGTAATGTGTTGAAAAAAAAGGAATTGATTTATTGAAAAGTATTGATTATAAGTTGGGTAATGGCAAGCAAACGATATTCTGGGAAGATGCTTGGATTAACGGTAATGCTCTTAAAATTCTTTATCCGCGTTTATATGCGTTAGAGTTAGTCAAAGATGTGTCCGTTGCTTCAAAATTCCCCCGATCCAGTATGGACTTTTCTTTCAGTAGGAAGCCGAGGGATGGTGTCAAACAGGAGCAGTATGTTGCTCTGCTCGATCAGGTTAAGAACATCACTCTTGGTCCAATGTTTGATAGAAGGATTTGGGCTTTGGAGAATTCGAGAGAGTTCTCGGTTGCTTCAGTTAGAAAGATGATTGATGATAAAATGCTTCCGGACGTAGCAATCAAGACAAGGTGGATAAAATCAATTCCTATCAAGGTGAACGTTCATGCGTGGAAAGTAAGGATTGATTCATTACCGACGAGACTCATTATTTCACGTCGAGGTATGGACATCGATTCAATTATGTGTCCTATTTGTGATAACGGGGTGGAGTCGTCTAGTCATTTATTTTTCTCTTGTCATATGGTTCGGGAAATTATTCATAAAATTACTCGATGGTGGGATGTTACCTACATGGAGATGTATTCATACGAAGATTGGTTATCATGGCTTGTTAATCTTCGGTTATCCTCTAAGCACAAACAGGTTCTTGAAGGAGTTTTTTACGTTATGTGGTGGCATTTATGGTCGTATCGAAATAAGAAGATTTTTGATTCGAAATCTCCATCATGGGCGATGATTTTCGAAGATGTAGTGTCCCGGTCTTATTATTGGTGTCGTTTTAGACGTAAAGCTTCGTTTAGTTGGAACGATCGGCTTAAAACCCCTTATCTTGTTTCTTTGTAAGTTCTAGCTTCTTGCTAGTGTTTTTAATATAATAGTCGTTCCAAAAAAATATTTTTAGGCTAATCATCAAATTCATCATACTTATCACATTATATTTTTATAACTTTATATTTCAAAAATAAAAAATTGTGAACATCAAAGTTTGTTTTTGTATTTCTTAAGGTATTTTCTTACTCACCCAACTCATAAACTTCACGTCACTAGGTAATATGTCACCTTTTTTTCAGTCAACACCCCACGTCACATTTTCTTACCGTTATACATTTTCACTTTTTCCCTTTTCTCTTGTGTTAACGCCATCAACACAAACACAAACCCTAAATTCACAAATCTATCAAAACACAAACAAAACCCTAATTGAACCTAATCCAACTAAGATAAATTGACTCATGACATCATCAAGTTCATCATCTCGTTCTTATCGCGAAACCTATACCAAAGAAGAAATCCTTCGTATGACACATTGTAAATGTTAGATTCCAATCTATCAACAAGTAGCATGGACTCCCACGAATCCGTGTCGTAGATTCAAAGGTTTTCCCAAATATGTAAGTTACACTTAATTATAATTCCAATTACCGATGAACATTTTCACAAATTTAGTTGTGTTTGAAATTGAATGTTTTTAGGAAAAAGATAAGAAATGTGGGGTGTACGGTTTTCTTGATGATGAATTACCATATGATTACGACAAATAACTTGTCTACAAATTACATTAAGTAAAGAAGTAATTATGGAACACATTTACAAAGAGTTGAATGCATTCAAAGTGAAGGCTAAAGTGTATGAAAATTTTATGGTTGTTGTTGATTTTGGTTTCATAATTGTGTTGATTGTATGTGTCTTCGTGTTGTCCCAAAACTAGTAACTTTGGTACTAACTTTGGTAGTATTTTGTGTTGCATCTTTAATCAATGAAATCAACAATATTTTGGTATTGAATGAATATTGTTTGTTATTATGATCTATTGTTTTGTTATTAGTTGTATGCAAGTATGCAACTGTTATTTTAGAATAAGCAAACAATTAAAGGATTACCAAATTTATGTGTTCTTTCATAACATAAATTTTCAGTGCAAAAGCACTTTACAATGTTACTACCAGAACACAATAACCTTATAGTGGCAAGAAGTGTAGCACTATATCAGTTAGCATTATAGTTTTTTGTGAACCTTAAAACCTAAATAAACTAAGCCCTTCTATAGACAAAATAGGGCATCATACCATAACACAAGATAGTTTTAAGTTTTTTCTGCGCAACATAAACATTTCCTAAAATATGTGCTAAACTTAAGGTCTTCATTTTGATGATTCCAGGACAATTTCATTGTCCAAACTTGATCTAAGGCCTTTAACTAGTTGAGAAAGTCTGTTATGAAGTATTCTTTGACTTTTCATTCTTAGGGGGATAAATTGTGGTGTTGTTCTTGCTCTTGGTTGGCTTCCACAGATGTTGTTGCTCTTGTTTGGCTTCTAGCCCTCACAAATGTTGTTGCTCTTGTTTGCCTTCCACCCTCCACAGATGTTGTTGCTCTTATTTGGATTCAACCCTTCTTAGACCTTATGATTTTCTCAAACCTTGTGCTTGCTTTCTCAGATATTTTATCACCTTCTATAGCTCCGGTTCCCTCAATTCTTGCAGCTTCCTTTGTTGTTGTTCCTTGAGTTATTACTGGTTAGATTGGAGTCCCCACTACTCCCACTCCAAATACTTGTGATTGTTGTGTTCCTACTATCATAAAAAGTTAATAAATTTTAGTATTTTTGCAACTAAATAAACATATATTGCCTATGTAATTGACTGTGTACATGCAATGTTTGAAGCATTTGTATTGACATGTTTATGGTAGGCAAAGAAGCATGTAATGGTTTTGTATCCTCAATAGTGTCTGATCTTGCAGTATCCATCCCTAACCAAGCTCTCATCCTTCTAAACCTTTGTGCTGGTATAAGTCTATCAGCCTTTGTCGTTCCTCCTCTCATATTAACATGACCAGTACTAGAACTACCAAACATCCTTTTCTTACTGAAGTTAAATTTACCTAGTTGAATTTCCCTTCCATCATTAAACACCACTCTACTATTTGAAGCACCCATTTCAAACTCATCTATATCATTATTCACAAATCTAGGTACATCATTATCCTTATCAAATTTTTAGCGTTTGGTATCTTTTTAGGTCTGCCAACTTTCTTTTTTTCCTTTGGGACAGCAGGAATTGGTTCTTTCTTACAACCCTTTTTGTTATGCCCAGTTTCCCCACAGTTATGACATGTAATAATAGTTCATGACATGGAAATCCTTGTAGTGGACTTTGGTTCATGTGAAGCACTAACCCTTTTCTTTCTAGATTTACCTGGCATTTTCTTTGGCTTAGGACCAATATCCTTGACAAATGACTACAATCAGGCCAAAAATTTATTCTATCTACAGGTTTCATGTATTGACTATAGGAAAGCATATACCTATATTTGCTACATCTTACAAGCGATGACATGTGAACACATCAATGGCATGTGAACACGGCAAACCTGATATTTGCTACATCCTACAAGAGCAAGTCCTGTTAGACTCATCTACCTTGAATGTTTCACAACCCTTTATAAGTTCAAATTGTTTCCACCACAAGGAATTACATGCCAAAATATGTGATTAACATAAAACAAAACTAAAATATATTAACTATACATAATAACAATTACTTACTTAATATTTAAAAAAAGGATTTTACCTTTGTTGATCCTTTGAAAGTTTTAAGATTTTTTGAATATTTGAACAAACATCAACAATCCATTTTCCATTAAGTATCTCATGGTGTTCATCCTCTCCATGAATATCACTCTTATGGACTCTAACATAGTTATTATTGGCTGATGCCTTACATTAACCAACACAGAATTAAAACATTCACTAAAACCATTCTCCAATGCTTCACAACACTTACCTACATCAGTGAAAAATGCTCTTGACCATGTCTTTGGGTCTTTTGCCAACAAATATTAATGTGCTCTAGGATTAGCCCTTTTGATTTTCTCCATTATCTTGTTAAACAGTTGTGGGTAAGAAGCTTTGGAAGCTGTAACACCCCCAAAATATGCGGCAACGGAATAGGTAATCGGGGGGCATTACTTCATAATACATAAGCACAAGGTGCAAGAGAACGACCTCTATATGAGTCGTTTAAAAGATATCCCCGTTGATATATTTAAAAATAAATAAGTTTTAATAATTGGTCTCATGAGTTTGCATCACAAGAAAATCAAAATCTTTAATACAACGAGGACGATTTATTTCGAGAGAAAATCCATGAAAATAGTCTTGATGAATGCGGACTCCAATGCACTTCCTAAATGTCCGTACGAGTTATACATGAGGAATACATGCTTAAAATGTCAACATAAAGTTGTTGGGTTCATATGTTTAAATAAATAATAATTGAGGACCGCAAGATTTGAGTTGTAACACATATAATGGAAAATAAAATTTGTAATTTGATTGCACTAAGCTCATGACCCCGAAGCGAAGACATTGTATAAACATAATATTTGCCCGTTGTAAGGGTCCAACCCGAGACCGTCCAGACTTTGATATGGTATACGCCCGTTGGCCTTGTATAGAAGGTGTTATATCTAGAGAAACATAGTATTGTGCGCCGTTTGCTAAAGGGTCCCAACCCTGAGAACGTTCCAGACTTTGATATAGTGTAGTACGCTCCGTTGGCATCTGAGGGGACAAGACTCCGAGTGGAATGATCGAGTAGAATTCTAAATTAGTATGTCTTCGATGTTTGTATTAACCAACTCCGTGCATGGGATACGAACAAGATAGGTAATTGTGTGTGTGTGTCATGATGCCCTGAGGGCCCGCAGTGTGGTTGTCTTTCAAGCACAGTACTGTGGCGCGTTCAAGTTATCAGATGTGTGTAAATAAGATTGTAATGTATTGTACTTCATGATCCAAAGTTTAAAAAACGAAAGTGCTCAATGTACGACTTCACCCACCTATATATTGAGACGTAAAATAATTGTAAAACTAGTTAAAAGGATGCTTTATAAATCCCTCGGGACGAAACGAGTATTGAATTGGACTTTGAGAAAATCAAACAAGGGGAAACGTCACAACTATTCCGCAATGCAACCTAATTAAATATAGGTCGTTTCAAAGTTACGCAAGTGAAATGAAATGATGCAATATATTTTTATAACATTATATCACCACCTAATAGTTTGCGTTTTAGTTTTATAAGTCAAAATAACGTTTATTTCTAATTTACCATTTTTATCCGTCATTATATACTCTATTATTATGTTTAAGTAACTAATATAATAAGTCCTATTTAGTTTACTAAATAATATTTGTAAAAGTTTACGACGCGTATAAATAATATATAAGTTATATTATAATATTTCTTAAGGATTTTATAGCTCAAACAGACTCGAAAACATCCGAAAACCTCTTTTTAAAATCCAAACAGCACCTTGTTTTTATAAAAATATACATTCTGGTCCAGTTTTATAAATGTCATAACTTCTTCGTTATAAGGATTCACAGAACAAGCGAATACTACATTTTTGCGTAAGTCGATCTCTACAAAATATCTTTTATAAATTTTTCCCGACTCGGACCCGAAATGGGTTAAAACACGTTTTTGTAATCTGGACAGAAAGTGCACATAACAGTTTTGCCGGAAAATGTACAAGTTTTTATACGAACTTTAAATAGCCATATCTTACTCGTTTTAAGTCTAATTTTTACGTTCTTTATATCAATGCGTTCGTATTTAAATCCACTATCATATTTTTAAGGCCTCGGCTATTCAAAGTCAAATTTTCTGTTTAAAAACCTAATTACAAAATATGGACAACAAACATTTATTTTCTATTCTACCACTTTAATCCTCCCACAAATTGCAACTCCAAACTAGCCTAATCCATTTCACCTATTTTTATCACTTTTCATCACAACAACAAATCCATGCTAACTTAGTTCCTTCCACCAATTTATCAAGAATAAGTATAAAATCAAAAACAAGAATAAAATACACAACTTTACCAGTTTAAGTTTATAATTAATCATTTTAACAAAAAAGTAATTATTTCAATAAGTAATTTATAAGGTGACAAAAATAAGTAATTTATGTGTATGTTCATATTTTTTTATTCATTTTATAAGTTCTTTACAAGTTTTACATATATAAAGTTTACTTGTTTCTTTTAGAAAAGCTTTAAAAATACAAACTAGTGGTGATATAATTCTAACAAATGAGATGATATGAACAAATATATGAAATAAAGTTATGTATGAATTATGCACCTTGGTATGATGAGATGATGAATATACTTGTATCAAATCCTAAATATTGTTTGATTTTTATCCTAAACCCTTTAAGACTTCTTGGAAAATACTTGTAACTTATCAAAATAATTTTTCTTCTTGTTCTTCCTTACTTGGCCAAAACTATTAGAGAGAAAAGAGAGACGTGTGTGAATTTTTGCCAGTGATAAATGAGAACTAGTTAGGTGTTAGTTTATATAGAAACAAATATGAAAGTTTGAATGGTAAAATGCATGATCACATGTTTATGCATAATCAAATTGGGAGAGAATATCTTGGTGCTTGGGTAGCTTGTGTGACCGGTTAAGGGAGAAGAAAAAGAGGGGGAGGAAAACTAGAAATAGTGTTTTGTTACTATTGACATGTGATTATGGGTTAAAATGGGTAGTTTTGTGTTTGTAACCAATAAAACCAATTTGTTTTACTCCCACTTATATTGGCAAAAAATAATAGAGCTAGGAGGAGGAAATGTGTAATTTTTGATAGTATAGGGGTGTAATTATGTGTGTATGTAAAGGTGATGAAGTGTTGGTTAATTTATATATATGCATGCATGCAAAACCATGCAAGTTTATATTGTTTACGTAAAAATAGTAAAATGAAATGGGTAGACTTATAAATTATATTCGTAAAAGTTATATAACACATATTTGACGTAAACTTATATTTGTTTAATGTCGGTTTACGTTTAAAGTTGTTTTTTATTTTACGCGATTTAACTTAACGATTTCATGTAAAAGTAAATACGTAAAGGTTCTAAATAAATAGTTTTTGGGTTTATTGACGTAAAAATGACCTGAAAGATGTGAGTTGTCACCAATTCTGCCCAAAATAGTCCTCTGAATTCTACTCCACTAAACTGCTTCCTAAACCCTTTATAAATGTGGCGAGCACATTGTCGATGCTCTGCAAGTGGCATAACATCCTTTACTGTTTCAATCAAACCCTATCAAAACAGTTGTGTTTAAACAAAAAGTTAAACCACATATAATATTAATAAATTGTAATCAATGACAAAATATAGATAAGTATTACCTTATGCTGATCAACCATGAGTGTTAAACCATTACCATTTGATAACTCCAAGTCATCAGCCAATAAATCTAGAAACCAGCTCTAATTCTCTCTTTTTTCAACTGTCACCATAGCCCATGCTACAGGAAAGATATGGTTGTTTCCATCCTTACTAACTGTTGTCAATATTTCACCGTTGTTTTTTTAAAACAACCATCCAATGCAATTATGCTTCTACAACCCATTTTCCAACCATCTTTCAACCCTTTGAAACACACATAGAATCTGTCAAAATATGTTTTCTCATCTGGGTTCACTGTCACACCTACTTTAACAGTACTACACTACTACCTTCATCTGAATCAGTTAACGCCTTTACATAAGACCTAAGATAAGCATAATGATCTTGAATGGCAACATCACCTTCAATTAAAGCAAAGTTCTTAGCATTCCTACACTGGGTACGATTGACTATACATTTGTATTTCTTCTTCACTAAATCAACTATTTAATCTATAGTGATTTATCAATTTACCCTGATTTTATCCCCAAAATTCCTTCCTATCCATTTGTAACTAACAAGCCTACCATAATTGAAATTTATGACACGTGTATGGTCATTTACCAAAGATACAACCTAATACGAAGCCTTACCTTTCAGCAACTTACAATAACACCTCCAATTGCACATTGTTTTTTTGGCATTGTTTGATGGAAACTTCTTAAAGGCTCGTTGTTTTCCTTTACTTGGATTCTTGATTGTTTATTTCCTTTGACCAAGTTTAGCTACAACCTAGTTTTTATTACTTCTTTTAAACCACAATGAGAACCCATTTGTCAAGGCATAATAGGTTAGGCATTCCTTAAATATTTCAATATTTGGGAATTCTTGTCGAGCTAGTAATAAAAAGAAAAATTAGTATAAATATACTATTACAGATAATAACTATAGAATAATCAAGTTTAACTTGATTATTACCTTTGATTTCTTTAATTTCCAGTGTGTCAGATCATCGTAAATGAGATACATTTCCTTTGACTTCTCAACTATGGCAAAAGGATCTGTTATTCCCATCCCATTACCTTTTAATTTCCTTAATAAGGCTTCCATATAATTTTTATACTCTCTTATTAATGGAGTTAAACCTAAACCATTATCATCTACATTTGCATTCTTGTCTACATCAGGACGTGTATCATACTCAACTTAAGTAGCTCCTTCTTCATCAACAACTTCATCACCAGTATTTTTAAACTAAATCCTTCTTTTCCTAAGTTCAATTACCTTATCTTTACCATTACTCAGATAATCAAAAGACTTATTAGACTTATCACTTTCACTTTTATAAAACATATGAGCATACTAATCAGAATCACTTTCATTGTCTGAAAATTGAGGATTATTGTTCTCTCTTATTGATACGTCATTACCCCTACAATCATTCTTTATTTTCTTACATGTGACAATGTCATCATCTGTCATGGGACATTTACCATTATCTAGTTTATTTTGTCTAACAAGAACTTGTTCATCAATACTCATACAGTTAGCACCATCATTCAAACCATCTACACTTTCAATTTTAGCATCTATAGCTTCATTAAATTCTATAGAGTTAGCATCATCATTCATACCCTCTACACATTCAATTCTACCCTCTACAGCATCACTCATACCCTCTAGAATCTTAGCAGCATCATTCATACCCTCATTTTCCAAATCATAACACATTAATACTAAATTATCCTTACCAACCTCATCATCATTTATTGAGGGATAGTATTAAAAATCTTCATCTTCAGCACAATATATTTGTGTAAACAAAACCTTACCCTTCATATCATTTCTAAAAGGTCCACACTTAAGTGGGAGAGACCTTAAGTAAGGAGAATTTGCTTCTTTCTCGGCCTAAGCAACAAACTCATCAACAGACATACTACCCGTATCTTTCTTTTATATTTCATGTTCCCTCTTTTTTATGTTACTTCTTCATTTGAACCAGACAAACTTAAGTTGTGGTGGTAATACTCTGCTAAGTTTTGTGGTAAATAAGCTACATACAAGTCTACTGTCACATTCTTTTCAGCTAGGTCATACAAAGCATGTACATCAACATCATTTTTAATTATTTTTAAACCACCAGTTTGGATGTCTAACTCAGGAATGCAAAAGAACAAGGCCCATATGTTATCCTTTAACTTAGCAACTAACATATCAAGTAGATGACTAAACATAACCCTATCTATTGTACAGGAATGCATTTCAAGAACTGTGAATTGTTTAAACCGTAGTGGAGCATACTTAAAAACACCATTGTAGTGTATTCTGAACACCACATTATCAGGCCGGTCCATCAGACCTATATAAAACAAATAAACACAAAAAAATTTACAAAAACCCTAATTTGTAATAAGCCAAATTTTTTAAGTTAATTAATAAATTATTACATTGGGGTAAAAAAACATTCATTACAATACAAAATATACCTTTTTGCAGCAACAATTATGGAAAAAGACAATAAATTCGTAGTATTTAATGATGTGGTTGAGTTAGGGTTTATTGAGAATTTTGATGATTTGAAAGTGATGTGTGAGGCGGCCCACCCCCCCCCCCCCCCCCCCCCCCCCCCCCCTATCAAGTAAAAGATGTTGGTACTACATAAAGGAAACAATCATACGGATTTTGGGAAAGGTAGGGGCATGCGCAGGTTTAAAGTTCTATGGAGGAGGTGGATAAATTTTTCCAGGGTGGCAAACAAGGGCGTGTGTTGTTTAACTTATAAAACTGGTAACCGGATCAGTGGGTAAGAAAACACCATAAGAAGTACAAAAAACAGACTTTAATGTTCACAAAAGGAAAATTTTAAAGTATAGGGTTATAAAAGTATAATGTGATAAGTATGATGATTAATTTGATGATTAGCCCATTATGTTTTTAATAAAACCACAAATTTATTCAGAAAACAAACATAAGCAAAAAGACAAACCTAAAATTGTTATTCAAGTCAACCTAATACACGAATAAGCTCAAAATTTTCACCAAATTCCCAACCTTAACGAAAGTTCAGGTTGGTCTGAATAAGTGATGACATCAAATAACGTCTATTTTATAGCATCATTTATCCCATGTTATTAACCCATTTGTATAGTTATTGCAAAGAATTGTTA
>BQNB010096655.1:0-11025 GCA_026074375.1 Tanacetum coccineum
CCGTAAACTACGTTTTACTTATACAAGGCTCGGGAATATTTAATGACCATCACTTTAATAAATACACGGCTAACAATAGCATAAGGCGCATTAAGGAGATAGAGATCATGAAGATGTGTCTCGAGTTGTTCAACCCATGTCATGCAGATTGAGTGCCTTTGTTTTGCGAGCCGTTGCGTCAGTTGAATCTCTGTCTCTTTTGAATTAGAATTAGAAGATTCTATTAAAATTCGATGTGTGAAATGAAATTAAGGATCTTAAGTATATAATGTGATAGATGTTGTGGTTTTAAATGCAATTAACGTTCACGGGATTTTACTGGTCTATGATTAAAACAGATAAAAGATTAACGGGATTTTACAAAATCAATAGAAAATCGTGAATGAATAATCGTTTGATGTTTGATTAATGCAGTTTAAGTCCTGTTTAGGTTGACGGTTTGTTATTTGGCCCTAAAATATTTGAATTTTGACTAAAACACAAAATTTATCCTATTATCAAAATTTAAATTTTGTGTAAAAATTAGCTAAAAAAGCTATTGAAAAATTAATTTTTTTCTTAATTTTTCCCGCCAAAAAGTGTCGCTAAAAGGGGTGTCGTCTGGATATGTTTCTATCAAACCGCTGCGTATATGTTTCTATCAAATTGCCGCTTTGAAATCAACCAAACCGCCTCCTATTGATTGAGTAAACCACTGCCTAACAGGCCAACTCGCCGCCAAGATCTTACTAGGCAAACCGCCGTGGTTTTGAAGTAACTCGCTGCCTAGTTTTGTTAACTAACTGGATCAATAAAATAATCAACTCGCCGTGAGCAACTCGCTGCCAATAAACTAAGCAACTCGCCGTGAGCAACTCGCTGCCTATAATCTTAGCAACTCGCCGTTTGTTTTAGCAACTCGCCATGAGCAACTCGCTGCCTATAAACAAAGCAACTCGTCGTGTAAATCTCAACTCGCCGCCTTGTTTTTGAGCAACTCGCCGCCTATGAGTTCAACTCGCTGCCTATTTTTTTTATTCAACTCGCCGTTGACCTGGTCAACTCGCCGTTTACCTTTTCCTTAAAACTTGGATCTTGTCTGTCCTTTCTGTCAACTCGCCACCTAGAATATTATATTTTAAGCAAACCGCCTTGATGAACTTCAATTCGAAATAGGCATAAATCGACCAAATAAGCTATTTCTTTCGTCAAATAAGCTTTCAATGCATAAAACTAAGTTGGTAATCGAAGATTAAGCATACATTAACACGATTTTCCTTGTGGATCTTCAAATCCAAACCAAACCGCCACCAAGAACACTCAAATAAGCCAAACCCTTTTAAGCTTATAAAAACGATCTAGATGCTTATGTAAGCCATGATATGGTAACAATCTAACCTTTTTGATATGTAGAACAAAGGAAGAACACGATTAACCAACAAACAAGCTCAAAAATAAATTTGAGCCGTGGGTATTTTTCACCAAAAATAAGCCACGAATTTGATCTTGTATTAACCACACGAATCAATCACGAATCCAACTAGGCTCTGGTACCAATTGTAGGATCGTTTAAATCATAACACGGGTGATGATTCGAGTGGTTTAGCTAGTTTCTAGTGAGAGAAACACAAGAGAGAGATTCTAGAGAAAGAGAGAGAGTGTATGTGTTTCTATGAAATGATTTGACTAGCTTGCCTCTTCCAAAGTTGGAAGAGGCTTATATAGTTTTTACAAAATACCGGGTATTAGTACCCGGCTTAAAACCGAAAGACATACGATTAACTATTAAACTACGAACTATTATAAACAATAAATATACGGGGTGACCGAGTCTTTTACTCATATCTAACACATTTCTATTAACTTTCTCACTCCGAGTTAGTTGATATTGAAAAGGTGGCAGTCAGCTCCAGCCTCCGATCACTAAAACCAAAATGCATAATTGAGTCTATAGTCAAGAGACCATCCATAAATATCATTAGGACACTATTCCATTATACTTGTCTTTCACACACTGTGAAAACAAGAAATATCCTAAGAGTCCTACGTATTATCCTTGTGGTATTGCCAGAACATCCGAGTGATACTTAAGTGTTCACAGTAAAGATAGAAATCCAGCTAGAGTCAACATCAAACAAGCTCTAGGTAGGTGACTTGTGAGATCATAAATGGATCAAACTTGTGACACTGGATATCGATTCGGTCCAGATTATGAATTGACGATTGATGAATTTTGATAAACGCTTAAACCTCTTGATGTGCTGCAAAAATACTTTTATAAGTGACACATCGATGGGATAGTAACTCACTGATTCACTCATACTGTGTTGTCTGCTTTGAGACGCTCTGGTATTTTTCAAATCAACTTTCTCTTCAATCGGTGGGATAGTAACTCACTAATTCACTCAGATTATGTTGTCTACTTTGAGACGCTCCGGTATTGAGAATGACTAGTGCAGCTACGAAACCCTATCAAGGAGATTCTTCGAAATTCTACCTGATTACAAGCAATATTTATACTGATTAACGGAGAACCGTGGTTATTACAACCGTATTCAACGAAAGTGAACAAAGACTCTTTCGTTTATTACTAACATAAACATGCAGGTATTCCCGATGGTAGCAGCTGGCAGCCGAAGACAAGTCAGATTCATAACCACATGCTCATACTCGACCGACACATCCAAAGACTTCATGAAAGCTAAAGTATATGTTTCAAAGCTTTTGCAACTCTGATATCACACATCCTTCTTGAACTGACCAAGTATTAAAGTTAAAAGAACTTCAAGAACAAAGAATATTCAAGCTTTCAAAATCAAGAAAGATATGAGCATGTCGGTCCAGAAGTCACAAGATCACAAGATGGCGAGATTACATTTGGTTGATGATCTCAAAGAAGCTCAAGATCACACACAAGTCGAGTTAAGGAACAAGCTAAAGATTAATGATCAAAGATCACTTCATCAAAGTACAAGATATCAAATGAAGAATCAAAGACTACAAGCTGGAACACAAGAACAATCATAAGATTGCTGAGCTTAAGTTAGCATTTTCTAGGGTGACCTCCCTTAGGGGGAGATTGTTAGATATAAGAAAAAGACTCGGTCACCCCGTGTATTTTACAGTTTATCGTAGCTCGTAGTTTAATGTTAATCGTATGATATACGGTATTGGGCCGGGTAATAAACCCACACGTGTAAGCCCATACCATGGCATATGGGCCGGTTTTATAAGTACTATATAAGCCTCTTCCATCCCATGGAAGAGGGGGTTGGTTATTTCATAATACAGGTTTTACTTTCTCTCACTATAAGCTTTTCTCTATAATCTTTCTCTCTCTAAGATTCTGCTAATCCTCTAATCTACCATTGTGTTATGATATCCAAGTTCCTACACATTTGGATAATCGTTTGTCAAACTTATCAATCATACCTTGCCAACTAGTAAGTCTATCTATATCAACACCAATAGGAAGACCCAAATACGTAAATGGCATAGTTACCGGTGAACAACCGACAGCCCGAGCCATTTGTTTTATGTCATTAGGAGAGACACCGATTCCATAAACATTAGATTTATGAACATTAATACGAAGAACCGATGAAAAAAAACACATGAAATAAACGTAATATGTTATCCATATCACCATGATTCCAATCCGTAACCAACACCACATCGTCAGCATAAAAGAAGTGATAAAGACGAGTACCTGGTGTATAAGCCATAACACCTTTGATGAGATTTGCCTAGCAAGCGTTTTTAATGGCAATGTGAAGTCCCTCCAAGATAAGAATGAATAAAAACGGTGACAATGAATCCCCTTGACGAAACCCTTTTTTGTTAGAAAATTCCGAAGTATGACTCCCATTCATGAGAATGGAAGTCCGAGCAGAATGTAAGCAAATTTGGATCCATTTTTGCCATTTTTCTCCGAAACCAAACTGATTCAGAACATAATCCAAATAGGTCCAATTAACCGAATTGTATGCCTTTTAAAGTCAACTTTAAAAATCATCATCTTCTTTTTTCGAGTTTTATACAATCTATAATCTCGCTTAACATCAACAGGACATCAAAAATTTGTTGTCTCAAAATAAATGCTTACTGTACTTCACTAACAAGATTGTAGATTACCGCTGCCAATCGATTTGCCAATATTTTGGTAGTGACTTTATACTGCAAACCAATCAGGGATATAGGGCGAAAATCTTTAATAAGAGTGAGATTAGATTAGGAAGTAACATGATAAAAGGTGATTTAATTCCGGGAGGCATTAGAAAGGAAGTGAAGAAATCCGAGACAAGGTTTTGAGTCCACATTTCTTCCGTACTAAGAAGAAAGTAAACACCTCTTAGACAATCCAGTAATCCACTGATTACTACAAAGATTTGTTAAAAGGTCGTAAAAATAATAAAAAGTGAACAAAGATATGGTATAGTCTATACTTAAATGTCATGTACCGATTATGATTCTTAAGAGATTTAAAGTATAAGTCTTTTGAAAATTTTGATTGTGTTAAAATAAAGTTTATGATATGAAAATATTTATAAATTGATGTTGTGTAAGGTGTATAACGCTTTTTAAACCTTTATTATAGCGAGGATGATCACCCAACATACTACTATTTGGTTTTACTTCTATTACTAATATAGAATGACTAATGATTTATACGCCTACTTATTAATTAAGTAATTCATCAAAAGGTAATAAGGCTGGACGATATGGTGCAAAACGCATCGTGTGGGTTGCCAAAGTGGCGAGTGACCACCATCCCGGCCACCATAACTCGCGCGTGAGTTTGGTTTGCAGAGGTGAGTCACTCACCTTTCAGTGAGTTACAAAAAGTGGGGCCCTCTCCTTATATCCGTTACATTATATAAAAAAAACCTTTTTTTTTCAAAACCCTATTTTTTACCTATAAATACCCACCGCTTCACCTATTTTTATACACAACTCTACCATTTTGTACACACTTCTCACATTCCTCATTTAATCAAAATGAATTCGCATACATTTATGGGCCTCGATGTAGAAGAAGGAAAATAAGTTAATAGATGTCGCAATACTTTTATTGAACGAGCGATTGCGTTTATTAAGAGTAGACGACAAGCAAATCGACTGACGAGAAACAGCATAACTCAAGATCGTTCTGGTGCTCATGAGCGTTTAGTCGCCGCCTTTTTTAGTGAGGACCCGATGTACGATGCAACTAGATTTCGGAAGACGTTCCGAATGGCTCGCCCACTTTTCAACCAGATTGTTAATGAGGTAACTAATCACGATGCATTCTTTCGTAATAATGTTGATTGTATCGGAAGAGAAGTCATTTCCGCGTTGATAAAGTACACCTCTGCAATTCGTCAATTGGCATACGACGTTAATGCTTCTATTCTACATGAATATATGCAAATAAGTGAGAGAACTTCACGTACGGCTCTTGATCATTTTTGTCAAGCTGTTATGGATATTTATGGGCCTGAGTATTTGAGGAAACCCACGGTGACTGATATTGAAAAACTTTATCGGCATCACGAAGAAAAGCACGGGTTTTCGGGGATGTTAGGAAGCCTTGATTGTATGGATTGGGAGTGGTTTAGTTGTCCGTACGGCTTTAAAGCGCAATATGTTAGACGTGATCATGGTCTGAATCCGTTCATTTTGCTGGAAGCTATTCCGTCGCAAGACTTATGGATATGACATGCTTTTTTTGGTGTTGCTGGGTCGAACAACGACATCAACGATTTATATCAATCCCCTTTATTTAACGATCTCAAAACCAGACGAGCACCAAAGATTTCTTTTGTGGCTAACGGCGTAACTTACCCATGTGGATACTATCTTGTTGACGGGATATATCCGGAATTGGCAACACTCGTTAAGACGATTCCAGAACCAGCTGATGATGACCACAAACGAATTTTGTATAAGCAAAAGCAGGAATCGACAAGGAAAGATGTGGAACGAGCGTTTGGTGTTATGAAGAAGAAATTGGTAGCCAATCTCACACAAACGCCAACAAAAGTAAGAATTATCAATATGATGTACACATGCATCATATTACATAATATGATTCAAAAATACAAAAAAGTTGCGATATCTCCTAAAGGAAGCACATCAATCGGACGACATGGTATGAAATGATGAACAAGCGCAACAAGTTATGAGGTGGATCAGATCAGCATAAGTGCATCAAAACCTTCGACACGATTTGATCGAACACTTGTCTCGTAATGTTTAGTTTTAGCTTTATTTGTAATATTCGAAGTCTATGTAATTTTTTAATTTATGAATACAAGTTTTTAATTTAGTTTACGTTTTTATTAATTTCGTACGTTTACGTTTACTTTAATATTTACCTTTTTAGTTTATAAACAAAAATATTTAAATAAAAAAAATAGTGACGAAAGATAAGTTGAAAGGTGAGTTGTAATGAGCTTTAAAATTGAAAAGAGAAAGTTGATATTACACTGAGGTGTAAAGTGAGTCTTACTGACTATACCATCTAGCGTAACTACTACGTGCATACATTTTATTGTATGTAATTTTCACTATTCTATAGTACCAAAACTCAATACTCAAATTTATAGTAGGTAATTTTCACTATCCTATAGTTTAAAAAAAAATGCTAAAAAAAACAAATACATAAGAAAACGTATCATTGCTGGAAAAGAACCTACTCCTGAACCCTACGATGTGACAATTTTCTCAACATTTTCAAAAATAATAAAAAAAATCCCATAAATATGACAAAATTTTGCAACAAATGTAGCCTAAAATTTCTCTCTCCCATTACCAAAAATTTCAGTTGTAAATTTCGTAACAGCCATATTTAAATTGCAAAATCCAAACTGGGACCTCCACCTTTTTATAGATCTAACCTCTGTTTACTTCCAGTCCTCACAAATACCAAACCAAACAAAAAAACATGGCAAAACATAAATTACGTTTGGTTAAAAAGCTATTCAGAAATTCAAAAAAAACCAAAAGATTCTGGTGACCGGAAACCCAACATTCCGTCCTATGTTGGACAGTCTCGTACTAACACCTTGTTGGAAGAGGAGCAAAACAAACATGCTATTGTTGTTGCAGCCGCCACTGCAGCCGCTGCTGACGCTGCTGTGGCGGCTGCTAAAGCAGCTGCTGCTGTTGTGAAGCTTACTAGTCAAGGTTTTTATGTTCCTAGTGGTGGTGGGCGGGAAACATATGCTGCTGTCAAAATTCAATCCTTGTTTCGCGGCTACTTGGTTAGTAGTATTCGTTTTATATAGCCGGCTTAATGACTTAAATTGGTTTTAGCTTATATTTTTCATAAGCAGCTTACTTTTTATACTTCAAACTTATCAGGCTTATAAAACAAGCATCATTATGTCATAACAAAGTTATCAAAATAAGCCAAAAAAATGAGCTTATGAAATATACGCTAGAAAATAAATAAGCCTAACAGTGGAAAAATTATATTTTCTGAAAAAAAAAGTAAACCTTTAAGACTTTTTCGTTATGTTTTTTGGTTGAAATTTACTTATTGCCAAAATTAGTGTAATGGTCGTTGTTTCTCGAGTACTTGGTAACTATGGTTGTGGTTGCAAAACTAAGTTTCATTTTACAATTTTAATTTTTGGTTCACTTTGAAATCCACATAGAAATGGATAACCAGGGCCTTTTTGAGATTAAATGGGTATTGATTTGTTGTGTGAAAATGATATAGGCAAGGAAAGCATTGAGGGCGTTAAAGGGATTAGTGAAGCTTCAAGCGTTAGTGAGAGGTTATATGGTTAGAAAACAAGCTGCTGCTAACCTTTAGCGGCATCATGGAAGCTATGGTTGAGGGCGCAATCTAGCGTAACGGTGCGCATAAAGTTCATATGAACATCTTCAACGTTCTAAAGTAAAGTACCCAAACTGACACAAAAATTCAAATTAATGTTAGCATAATATAATTATAGTTAAAAAAAATGAAATCGTAAGAAAAATGTATATGTAACAATCTAATCGTGTTCAAATTGAATATTAGCACTCTTTCATGTAACTAAAAGATATGTAGTTTGCTAAATGTTGCAAATTGGTGTTCCCTCTAGTACTTCCAGACGTATTAATTGTTCTGTAACGATACACGAAGATACAATATATTTTTTTGAAATGAGTTAGACCATAGGATTATCATACCCATGTCGTTTATGCTAGAATATGAAGAAAATCTCAACATTATGGACCATTTTGAATCTATACATTCCAAATAAACAATAGTACTCCCATATACTTCTGTATTTTCGCCAACAAGATGACTGATTTGTATTTCAAGGCAAATTAGGAAACTTTAAGGACAAATTCCTTTGGGGCTACTATTGGTACCCCCAGCTCACATAAAAAGTACATGTTTTTTATTTTTTCTGTTATTTTGTCTTCCTGTTTACAGTACAACACTGTGTTTTATTAGTTTCTATTCCGTAATTTTTGACAGTTTAATACTTTTGATTGTAAAACTTTATATTTTTCGTTTCGCACCCTGCGTTTCATAGTTTTATTATAACAAAAACAAAATTAAAAAAAAATTTAAAATAAAAAAGACCAAAAAACATAGACGGGTACAAATTACTTTTTAAGAAGATCTCGTTAACCTGACCCATTAACCTTTATACCCCGTAATTATAATTATGGTCAAATGAAAAAATATAATTTAACATTGATTAGTATCACAAGTCATGATATTCAAAGTGTCAATATTTCAAATTGTGTGTGCTCACTATTTTGTTACCTAGTGCATTCTATTATATCTTGTGACTTGTCATGTACATATAACTTTGTGATGTACTAAACATCACCTTCACAAAAACAAATGAAAAGCTCTTTTTCCCAAACGGTAGTCTAAAGTATTCCAATGAATGCTTGAAAGAAATTTATTATAGCTCATATAAATGTTATGAATAGGATATATAAAGATCCCTTTTTTTTACACATAATTACCTCATGTTTTTTTTTGTTATTTGTTTTTTAATAATTTTGTTATATTTATAAAACTTTGAAAGAAATTGTTCTAAAGTATTCAATGTATGCTTGAAAGAACTTTAAAATAGCTCAGTATAAATGTTTGGATAGGTTATAAAGATCCTAATTTTTACAAATAAACCCCATTTTTTTTTTGTTTTGTTTTTTAATAATATTTGTTAATAAAAAAACTGTGAAACGAAAAATGCGGAACAAAAATTATAAAGTTTAACTAATCATATAGTTAATGATATCCTGTGAAATCAATGGTACTTTGTAAATGTCCCACTCTATTAAATTTATGGTCAAATCCCCTAATGCAGAGAGAATTTGATGAGTCAAGGCTGAGTATACATCTTTCATAGCAGAAGACTTCAATCTTCTGTTGAAAGTTCCTTTGTTGATGAAAGCCAAAAATTAGTTGAAATGACCCTGGAATGCCCAAATCAGATTGTAATAGGACCAAAACATGGCTGGCGACCCAAGGTCTCTCTCGATACACCCAAAAATTATATTTTTTCCCCCACAAACCTTTCTCTTCACCACCCGAACACCAATCGCCAGCCCGTTTACCTATACCAAGCTCGCAAAGCCATGAGTTTGAGTGGGCACCACATCTCAAGCCTTACCATTGCAGGCCTGTCTCGCCTTCTAAGAGTGTGTGCACGGATGGGTCATCGAGTAACCGGAGTTACATGGCTACTACTAAATCATTCAATGCTAAGTTAAGGTCTCATAGTGCACCAAGACAAAGGCCAGAGTTTGGATATGGGTACAAGAAAAAGGTTTCACTTAATGAAATGATGGAGTCTAGAAATAGTGTAAGTTATGGGGTGAAAATGCAAAGGTCAAGCTCACAAGCCCAAGATCAAGAGGTCACTAGTTTCAAGCATGCTATTATGGATAGACTTGGTGGTTTTTCTAATACTCAATGGTGAGCAAAGTTGTTTGTGGTTAAATATTTAACTTAATGATATTTAGGTTACCCCGATTGCGAAATTGTGCATAGAATTATAAAGCAAGATCAATTATGATTTCAGTGTTTGGGTATTTAAGGATTTTTTAAGGATTTTTAAGGATTTTTTCTATTAGGTTACTGATGAACCACATAAGAGATTATTTACTAGATTATGGTTGACATTCATCATTATTAAGTGATGTTTTACTTTTACTTTGTTTATCGAAACTTCTTACTCATGATGTTACTGATTATACAATACACTAGCTCTTGATAAGAGTAAAAATGCTTAGCTAGGTAGAGAGAATCACTCATAACGTGTGGTCTAAAAGTGTACACCGGCTTAGTTGATCACCACACGAGGCCTGTATCGGTTGGTGTTTTAGGGGGTGTTTGTTTCGGCTTATGAAACATAAGCCCATTTGGGCTTATATTTCATAAGCTCCAATTTTCTGGCTTATTTTAAACTTGGGGCTTATATAAGTTTATTATATCATAATAAACTTATATAAGCCCATTTATCTCAAAATAAGCCAGAAAATTGGGAGGCTTATATTTCTTAAGACCCACTTTTCCGGCTAATTTTGAGACAAATGGGCTTTATATAAGTTTATCATATCATAATAAACTTATATAAGCCACAAGTCTCAAAATAAGCCGAAAAATTAAGGCTTATGAAATATAATAAGCCCAAATGAGCTTATGTTTTTTAAGCTGAAACAAACACCTCCTTAGTCTATGTGTGGGGTGGTTTCAATGTGTTTGGAGAGTCCCATACATACTCTGAACTAGGGGTGAGCATATGTTCAAGACCGGACCGGACCGAAGACCGAAATGGTCCATATTGCCGGACCGAAATGGTCCGGTCCGGGTCGGTTTTCGGTCCGGTCCGGTCCTACACGTCATTATCATTGGGTTTTTGGTCGGACCGGACCGGACCGAAGACCGAATTGATCCAAAATACCGGACCGCGGACCGGACCGAAATACCTTCGGTCCGGTCGGTCCGATCTTTCGATCCGGTCCGGTCGCCGGTCGCTCACCCCTACTCTGAACTCATTTTGGTTTCCTCATATATGTATATACTCCGCAAGTCCGCACACCTCA
>BQNB010096655.1:11194-25570 GCA_026074375.1 Tanacetum coccineum
GACTCACGGACCTTCGGTTTCAAAAACTCTTAGGTTTCCCGTTTATACATAGCTTATTTAGAAAAATCACAACTTAAAATGAAATAGTCTTAGTTTGAAAGCATATTTAAATTTAAGAAAAAGAGATTTCCCCTATATTTATTAAATCACACATATTGCACTTAACATAATAATAACCATGATGCAATTGAAATCCTCGACCTTTTTGAAGGCTGCAACATCGGTTGTGAGCCGGTAAGATGCAGCAAACTTTTATCAGTCTCAGATTATTATTCTCACTATGGGCCTTTTTTAAAAGGCTGCAATATTGGTTGTGAGCCGGCAAGATGCAGCAAACTTTTAAAAGCCCATAGCTTATATTATTACCTTATTCATCATTTTTTTCTTCTTTTTTTTCTCTCTTTTTTTCCTTTTCATTAAACTTTATACCACGATATATAGAGAAGACTTTTTTTTGGAAAATTTAAGTATAAATTTGAACTAAGACAAAAAATATTATTGACTACATCTCAAAAATTGTTGATTTAAGTTTAATTTTCAAAAATAGCACGTATTATTAGTCCGGTTAGGAGCTTATGGGAGAAAAAGCCACAAATTACACACATGAGCTCTTAAGATTTCCAAATAATCCTTGTTTAGCATCTAACTCATACTTAACTCTATCATTTTTTGTTCTTCGCAAAGATCCGCGAATGCTTAGTCTAAAAGTTAAGGAACAAGCTAGAGCTCAACACGCTCGATCGAGTCAAAATTTATTCTTATTCTACCCAGTAGGAAAGTCAAAATTGTGACAAAACACTTATTTTATTTTTGAAATTTTTAAAATTTTTTCATTTTTTTGGTATTTTGGTGGTAAAAACGGGATTACGAGAAAACAACGGATGCAGGCACAATCAAATCGATAGATCCCCCCATACTATAGCTAAACATTGTCCTCAATGTTTTAAGAAGGGTCTCTACATCACTTTAAAGCCGTTTATTAAGCGTGCTAAAGATGAGCGTTAGTCGATTAGATTTGGATATTGGATTCCCAAAATGAAGATGAGGATGTGAAGCTCGAGTGATCGAAGGACAAAAACCGCGAGCACGAGAGGCTTTAAACATCCGAGACAATCCTGGACAATCATAAAAAAAACACAAGCACGTGAGAATGGAAGAGGCGAGCCTCCTCACATCTCACTTATTCATTACTATCATTATATTAGGATAAGCATGGGTTGCCACCCACGAAGCGCTTGTTTAAGTTAACTTAGATTAACCCATCCCCGAATTCATTGCTCCATGGGGACGGTTTGGAGATCCAGGACAACCATAGTTGGTATGTCCCCTCCAAAGTAGTACTTAAGTCTATGATCGTTCACCTTAAAATTTGGCCCGTCAGTTTGAGATAACTCGACGGTGCCATAAGGGTACACATGGGCAATGGTGAACGGTCCGATCCAACGGGTTTTAAGTTTACCCGAGAAAATCTTTAATCGAGAATTAAAAAGAAGGACTTGGTCACCAACGTTGAAAACGCGGTTCTTGATTTTGGAGTCGTGGATCTTCTTTGTCTTCTCTTTGTAAATCAAAGAGTTCTCGTAGGCTTGATCACGAAGTTCATTTAATTCATTGAGTTGAACTTTCCGGTGATCACCCGCGGACTTAAGGTCAAAGTTTGCATGCTTCAAGGCCCAATAGGCTTTGTGCTCGAGCTCGATCGGTAGATGACATGCCTTTCCGTACACGAGCTTGTAAGGAGTACACCCGATGGGTGTTTTGAAAGCTGTACGGAAGGCCCATAGTGCGTCATCTAATTTATCCGACCAAGAGGCACGGTTCTCGCCTACGGTCCTTTCCAAGATTCTTTTCAAACCACGGTTGGAGACTTCCACTTGCCCACTAGTTTGTGGGTGATACGCGGTAGCAAGACGGTGAGTGACACCGTACTTAAGCATGACCTTTGCGAATTGGTCATTGCAAAAGTGCGTACCGCGATCACTAATGATAGCGCGGGGAGTTCCAAACCGAGCCAAGAGAGATTTTAAAATTTTAACAACGACTCGGGCGTCGTTGGTGGGGAGTGCTTTGGCTTCAACCCATTTTGACAAGTAATCGACCGCCACGAGAATGTACTTGTTCCCTCGTGAAGACAGGAACGGTACCATAAAATCGATGCCCCATACGTCGAAAATCTCACAAACTTGGATGTCATTTTAGGGCATTTCATCTTTTTACGAGATTTTCTTATGATGTTAACAAGAGTCACATGATTTGACTAAGTTATGGGCATCACGATAAATTGTGGGCCAATAAAAACCGAAGTCAAACACCTTTTTGGCGGTGTAGTTCGGGCCATGATGTCCCCCAGTGGGTCCATTATGGCAAGCCTTAAGAATATCAATGGCTTCTTGGCCGTGAACACACCCTTGGATGACTTGATCCGCACATATTTTAAACAAGAAGGGGTCGTCCCAAAAGTAATGCTTCACGTCTTTGAAGAATTTGTTCTTTTGTTGGGACGAGATCCCTTTAACAACAAAGTTCCCCGCATGGTAATTTGCAAAATGGGTAAACCATGGGGTACTAGAATCACCACGAAAAGATACCATACTAAGTGTTTCGATAGGAAACGTTTCATTTATTTCCTTTTTATCGAGCACGCTTTGGTGAGGATTCACTAATCGGGACAAATGGTCGGTCGCGAGGTTCTTAGCTCTTTTTTTTATCACGGATGATGATATCAAATTCTTGAAGGAGGAGAACCCACCAGAGCAATCTCAGCTTTTCATCTTGTTTTGCAAAAAGATATTTTAGAGCCGAATGATCCGTATACACTATGCTTTTTGACAAGACTAAATAGGATCGGAATTTTTCGAAAGCATACACCACAACAAGTAATTCTTTTTCCATCGTGGTGTAATGTGCTTGAGCATCGGCCATAGTTTTGCTTTCATAGTATATAGGCTGAAAATGTTTTGTTTTTCGTTACCCCAAGACCGCAACTATTGCAAAATCACTCGCGTCATACATGAGCTCAAAAGGTAGGTCCCAATCGGGGCAACTAATATTGGTGCTTTGGTTAATTTTTTCTTAAGTGTTTGAAAAGCTTCAATACACTCTTTGGAGAAGAAGAACGGAGTATCTTTTTCAAGAAGACGGGTCATCGGCCGGGCTATTTTCAAGAAATCTTGAATAAATCTACGATAAAATCCAGCGTGACCAAGAAAACTCCGAATTCCTTTGACGGTGGTGGGATGAGGTAGCTTAGAAATAACATCCACTTTAGCCTTATCAACCTCAATCCCGTTCTTAGAAATCTTATGGCCAAGGACAATTCCTTCCTTGACCATAAAGTGACTCTTTTCCCAATTTAGACAAAGATTGGTGTCTTCACACCATTTAAGCATCTTGTCTAAATGAGAGAGGCAAGTTCTAAATGAATTCCCAAAGACAGAGAAGTTGTCTATAAAGACTTCCATCGTTTTTTCGATCATATCGTGAAAGATAGCCATCATACACCTTTAGAACGTGCCCGGTGCATTACATAAACTGAAAGGCATGCGACGGTAGGCAAATGTTCCATAAGGACACATGAATGTGGTCTTTTCTTGATCTTGAGGGTCGATGGGAATTTAAAAGTAACCCGAGAAACCGTCGAGAAAACAATAGTATTCGTTTCCCGCTAGTCTCTCAAGCATTTGGTCTATAAACGGTAATGGAAAGTGGTCTTTACGGGTGGCGTCATTTAACTTTCGGTAGTCAATGAATACACGCCATCCCATAACCAATCGAGTAGGGATTAACTCATTTTTATCATTTTCAACAACGGTAAAGCCACCCTTTTTTGGTACACAATGCACGGGGCTTACCCAAGGACTATTAGAGATAGGGTAAATCAATCCGGCATCAAGGAGTTTAAGAACCTCCTTTTTGATCACCTCTTAGATTTTTGGATTAACCCTTCTTTGGTGTTGGATTGCCAATTTGAATTCATCCTCCATTAAAATCTTGTATGTACAAAATTCCAGGTTAATACCCTTAATGTTGGAAAGTTGCCAAGCGAGAGCTCGCTTGTGTGACTTTAAAACCTTTATGAGAGGGGCTTTCTCCTCATCTTTCAAGTCTTTACCAATTATGATGGGTAATTTTTTGGTACCCTCCAAAAATGTATATACAGAATGAGGCGGTAAGTCCTTAAGTTCAACCTCGGGTGGTTCATCAATAGAATATTTTTCATTTTTAGGTTCAACAGCTTTAAGTTCTTGTGTAGGGAGAGGTGGTGATGATGGATCATCATTAAGAAATTTTTTAAGAAGAAGAATGTCTCCCTCCGAATCAAAGTAAGAGTCATTAATTTCTGGTGAATTTGGCTCATCTTGAATAACTAGGAAAGCATCGGTTTCCTCAAGAAGAAAATCACTATCCCCGAAGGGAGTGAGAGTAGGAGAAGAGGTAGAAACAATTGGTTCCGTAGATGGAGTGGGATTGCCACTCACAAAAAATCTAAGAACTTCTTGAGAATACTCCTCACAAGCAACGTCAATGATGTCAATTCGGTTAACCAAATTATCATCATAATTAGAGGAGTATCTCGAAGTTTGATTAAGACTGAATGTTACGGCTTTATTACCAACACGAAGAGTTAATTCTCCTTCGTAAACTTAAATTAAAGCACGTCCAATCTTTAAGTGCCGTTCTCAAGAAAGGTCTTCCTAGAATTAGGGGAACCCGAGGATCGGCAACGTAATCAACGACCACAAAATCGGCAGGAAAGAAGAACGTTCCAACTTTCACGAAAACATCCTCGGCGATGCCGGTTGGAGTAGAAATCGTTCGGTCGGCAAGTTCAAGTATCATTCGGGTTTTGGTCAAAGCTGGGAGATTTAGTTCTTTCCAAATGGAGAGAGGCATTAGGTTGATGCTTGCACCGAGATCGGCCAAGGCTAAGCATTCATTCATCTCCGGAAAATCACACGGTATAAGAAATCTACCGGGGTCTCCAAGTTTTTCGGGAAACTTTTTTAGGATAACCGCTGAGCAATTCTCGTTCACCAGTGTCTTTGTCAACTCAATTATCTTATCTTTGTCATTGAGGAGTTTTCTAAACATTGGTGTAAATTTGGGCATGTGTATGAGAGCGTTCGCAAAACTTAGCTCGAAATGGAGATTCCGAAAAATCTCCATAAATTTTGAAGCTAGAAGATCGTCTTTTTCACGGAGCTTCTCTTTGTTGGCCCTTGAAGGATAAGGCAATGTTGGTTTAGTCTTTGAAGCAACAACGGGCTCACCAATTTGGTCATTAGTTTGGACCACCGGAGGTTGGATGTTTTCGGTGCTTGGTTGCACCGTATCCTTTGTCACCTCGGGTTCATTTTCCATCTCCTTAGGAAGAGAAGAAATCAAAGGTGGAATTTGAGGTCCATTATAGGAAACACCACTTCGGGTAGTGATTGCTTTCACATCACCTTACGGGTTAGCAATGGTGTTGCTTGAAAGAGAACCCGAGCCCGAAGTAGAAGCGGTATTACTATTCATGAATTTGGTAAGCAGGTCCGTTATATTGGTCATTTGGCTTTGCATGTTTTGCATCACCGCATCGTTAGCTTTGACGTAGCTTTCAAAATCAGACTTTGACACGTCATGTGCCTGAGGAGCTGGAGCCTGGTAAGACGGAGCTTGGTAAGCTGGTGGTTGATTAACCGGGGGTCGAAAAATTGGGCTCTGGTTGTAGTTATTCCCCCGATTCTGGTTGTAACGGTTCTGATTATTCCCCTGATTTTGTTGAATGGGAGGAAAACCTGGAGGTCGAACTTGATTTGCAACCATCGGAGGTCGGTAACCGGTATTCCCTTGGTTGTAGTTAACTGCGGCGGCTTGTGACACGTACTCTTGAATATTGTCACGATAAACGTTGCCATCGGTGGCAGGACAATTTTGGTGAGAATGAGCACCACCACAAGTTACACAACTTTCCTCGACCGCTTTTACGGCAGCGGGAGCTTGGGATTGGTTTTTCTTATCAAGAAGCAATGCTCTAACCATATCTTTAAGTTCAGCAACATCGGATGAAACTGCGGGGGTAGAAGAGCTCGTACTCACTTTTGCAACAATGGCCTTGCTTCGTGATTGACGAACTTTGGACTTGCTCTCGATGATTTTTAGGCATTCTCGAGGCATTTTATCCAGAAAGTTACCACCCGCGGCGGAGTTCAATGAATCTTGATCATTCGAGTTCAAGGCATTATAGAATGTATCGAGTTGATGCAATTCTGAAAACCCATGATGCGGGCATGCCCGAAGAAGATCATTGAATCGATCCCATGCTTCATAAAATGATTCGTCAAATCTTTGTTGAAACCTCGTGATCTCATTACGAAGATTTGTCGTCTTGGAGGGAGGAAAAAATTAGTTGATGAATTTCGAAACAAGATCATCCCAAGTTAAAATCGACCGAGGGGGTTCTTTTTCAAGCCAAATTCGGGCTGCCCCCTCGAGGAAAAATGGGAAAAGCATAAGCTTAACCGACGTACTCGGGACGTTTAGGAACTTCATCGTAGAAGTGATCTGGTTGAAATATCAAATGTGAGCATGCGGGTCCTCCTTGTCATATCCAAAAAATTGTTTATTTTGAACAAGAGTAAGCAAACTATGCTTGAGCTCAAAATTGTCCGCGGTGATTGCGGGAACAACGATTGCATCCTCGTACCCCTCGGTGGGTGCTTGGAGCATTTCCGCCATAGTACGATTATCGGCCATCGTAACTATGGGAGGATCGGGAGGTTCTTGGTTATTATTAGGTTTCTCAAGATCAAATGGTTCAACAAAAGTCGGTGTGACTTGTTGTTGTCGACGTCTACGGAATTGAGAACGAGTGCGCATGCACTAAATAAAGAAAATTTATACTAATTTTTTTTGGTTTTTCAATAATCTATTCACAATTTATCTTTACGGACAACGAGATAGGACAACTTTAACCAAATAATTGACTGACTTCACGGTAGCTCTCCAAATGAAAAACGCACAAACAAGCGGAGGAGTAGGAAAGCCCGAAGCTATTAAAATTCTTTCTCTTTTCGGGTCGTAGTTCCTTGGAACAACCCTCCTTATACCCACCTTATAGCTTGTTAATCAAATCGAGGTGAGCCGTACGTCGTAAGCGACACAAATGGTAAGTTTTTGAATCTTTTGTTCGGGAACTTATTGATGGATAATACTTCAATGGAAAGTATTATATGTTGGTGTTCTTTTACCAACTTGGTGAATTTATTATTTCTTTTTATGGAAAATATTTTTTTTAACTTATATGATAATTATACTAATAAAAGAAAATAAAAAATAATTTTGTATTTTTTATATTTTAATAAAAATAGAAGAAATATTCACAAATTCAAACACAAATTGTCAAATGTTACGATAATCGTTTCACAGCCTCCCCGGCAACGGCGCCAAAAATTGATTAGTACAAATATATATATATAATATATAGGCAAACAATCAACCAAATACCCTTAGCCAATGATTGGTTAAGAATTCACAAAATAAAATATATATGTAGCTGAAAGTTTGATTTCCCGGGTCGTTATGTCCCAACGAGGTGTGCAATTGAAAATCGAATGACGAATTGATAATCGATGTTTGAATATGACAAGATTATGATTGGTTTTTCTATTACTACAATTAAATATGCAAAAACGATTAAAGAAAACCTAAAAACGAAAGCTAAAATGATTTAAAACTAAAACGGGTACGAAAAACGAGGGTCAAAAACCTAAATTACACAATTCTAACCCTAAAGTGATTTTTTTTACTTTAAATGGGTTCTAAGTGACAAAAAGCGAAGTTTAAAAAAACTAGATCGAAAACGGAGTTAGTTAAGACAAAAAACGAGTCAAAACAAAAAAACGGGAACGAATCCCGTTCTTTAAAAAGTGAAACTTTGCAAAAATGACCCTACAAATGTAAATCTATTGTTCCTAGAAAATATACAATAAAATAAAATTTAAAAAAAAGATTTGTATTTTTCTGATTATTATTTTATTTTTTATGAATTTTTTAAGTTTTTAATGAAAATAAATTATAAAAAATACTAAATGTTTATAAAAAATTCTGAAAAATTCAGGGAAATTAAATAAAGCTACAAGGAATCTAAGAAAAATAAAAGGAAAAAACCAGCTTATTCCAATAAGCTGGAAATAAGCAAAACAGCTTATAGGCTGTTTGGGCCAAAAAGGCCTTAAGTTTATTTTGGTTGCAAAGCTTAACGCAAAAGACCCAAGGGCGATGTTGGTAGTAGGAGTTGTGTTAAAATTGTTGGTTGAGGGAGGTAGAGGTCCCGAGTTCGAGCCCTAGCTCACTTGTGGCTTCCTTTCTTCCCAACAGTTTTTGTTTTTGCATTTTTTTACACTTTTATAAAACACACAAAAATAAGCATATTTCAAAACTATGGCTTTTTATAAAAGCTACTGAATAAGCTGGAAAAAGCAAAAACAAACAGACAGATGGGCTTTTAAGCGAATAAGCCAAAGTGTTATGACTGTTTTGCAAAAAGATGGGAAGCTTTTGGGGGCTCAATTTTAAGCTCTTAAGATGTTATTGAGGCCATGTAGGGCCACAGCCTCTTGGTGTGATTTGCCAATAAGCTTCAATAAGCCCCACTTATTTTGGGGTTTGAAACACCAATAAGCATACTTAGAAGCAAAAATAAACAGACAGATTGCCTTATTAAGCCAAAGTCTTATTTTTTTTATTTTTTCTATTTTGGATTTGCTTTTTAAGGAAAATAAGCACAAGTAAATGGGAGGAGGTAAGCTAATAAATAATCTATATTTAAACATTATGATAATAAGGATTAAAAATAAACTATTGAGAAAAGCAAATAGCCAAATTATGCCAAATAAGACCATTTTGGCTCAATTTTGCAGCAAAACAGCAAACATACCTCTTTTGGCAGTATTTTTTAGCATTAAGGGAATCTCTAGGGAATAGGCTCTTAGTTGGCTATTCAGGATTAGCTTCCTGGCTACCTAGAAAAGCAAAGAGATCCTAAGGTTCTTGACAAAATAAGCTATAAAAACTACTGGTAAAATTGGTGCTTTTGCACCAGGGGAACTACAAGCCCCAACAGCCTATGAACAGCTGGTTCAAGCTTATTTTTTAAGCTGTTGTAAATTGGATTCCATACAAAACCCAAATGGTTTGTACCCTTTAAAGCTTATCCAATTCAGATTAAGCCCAGCTTATGCTCAAAAATTGGAAGTCTAAAAACTATTTTAAAAGTCTGACATTTTTAAGTAAAAAATAGACTTAGGATACTAGAAACTTAGTCTTGGTTATTTTGACAGAAAAATAGCTAGACCCTAATGACTCAAATTATTGCTTTGGACACATAGAAAAGACACAAAAACTAAGACTCAAGAGGTGACTACTAACAACTCATTCAAAATAAAGCTGTTTGAACACCCTCTTGTCACACATTTTACCTATTTATAAGAAAACTAGAAAAACCAATGAAATGATTTAAAACTCAAAAAGACTTTGTTGAAACTTACTCACAAATGTATTTAGAGACTGACCCAAAGACCATTTAGTGTTTTATACCCCATTTGACCCATTTTCTATGCTAAACCAAACACTCCTTTACTTTTCAGATTTAGCTTTTAAGGTGTGTGAATTAGGTAATTTAAACCAAGGGTTTCAAAGACAGAGGTTCATACATGACAATTAAGCATTATAAGCCTATAAACAATAAGCAAATAAGCACAAAATATGCTAGAAAAATAAGAAAATGCAAGAAATAAGCTTAAATGAAAAAATGACTTACAACCCCTTTTGCTCTAAACAAGGGTCCCTTCAATGCTCATTTGAGCTTAATCAACAAAGTGTTGGGAACTATATTTTCTGTTGATAAGTCAAAACACGAATGAAACAATGATGGAAAACATAAAGGGACCAAAAGTTGTCGTAAAAGAATTACTACAAAAGATAAGGATATTGAAGGGATTTGGTCTAAATATAATGATTGAATAATTAGTCAAAGATATATTTGTCAAAGATAACTATTTTGGTCAAAGATTACTAATGATTGGTCATGATAATAATTGGTCAAAATGATACTATGATTTGTTTCATTATATCATTATTAGTTTTCCATTTTTAATCCTTGATCTCCTTTTACTACTAAAAGGTGGTTTAAGGTATGTTGTTTATGCATCATTCATAGTTTGATCTCTCCATTGAGAGTCTAATAGTTTGCTTATTAGTTTATGTAATAGTCATTGTCGACTGATTATTTAAAGGTGAATAGTCTTTTAGTTTATTAGTATGATTAAAGAAAACCTTGTTGAATTGAATTATTGTTTCTGTTTTATTCCGCATGCGTATTAATGTTATCGTAAAACTAATCCTAGATGGGCTAAACGATTCTCAACATGTGGTATCAGAGCGGGTTGCTCTTGATATCTAGGATCTACAAGGTGGATTTGGATCTCGGATGGAACTGTTATTCATAACAGTTTATTCTTATTGATTTATGGCTCATTTTGGATTTATTATGTGATGATTATCGAAAAGAATAAACTTGAATATGGATTAATTTGTGTTGTAGTTGGGTTTCAAACAGGTTTGTGTTTTTTCAATATCTCAAAGGAGTACTACAACATTTGGAGGTAACTTGTTTGGTTTGTATGGTGACGAAGACTTGACGAATCTAGCAAAGGTGTGTGATTTATAAACTTAGGGTGCTTAATGCTCACATTTGCTATCACTTGAAGGAGTTACGTTATTGTGCTCAGTGTCTCATTATAGAGAATGAGGATTTTGTCAAAGAGATTGCGGTCTGCTTATACATTAGGAGTATGAGTTCAACGTCGTGGATAGTACAAGATATAAGGCACAAGCTTGGAAGATTCAACTTCTTCATCAAATTCGTTATACTCTATTTTCTTCATCAGTGATCACTACATAGAGCCTACTGAGTTCGAGATTCAAGAGATGGTTAGCATACTTTCAGGGGAAGCTTATTGATTAAATGTTTAACCATCTGCAGGTTGCATATCTACTGAAGACCCCTACTTGATTATAACAAAAAGGGGAAGAAGTTTCATTCGTATATTAACTTCAGGGGAAGTTCGTGCTTATTGGGTTTTGTCATTTAGTCAAATCTAGGGGAAGATGTGGGAACTTATATATATTTCAGTTGATAAGACAAACACGAATGAAACAGATGGAAAATAAAAGGACCAAAGTTGTAGTCAAAGAATACTACAAAAGATAGATTTGAAAGATTTGGTCAAATATAATGTTTGAAAAATTAGTCAAAGATATGATTTGGTCAAAAGATATTAATGTGGTCAAAGATACTAATTGATTGGTAAATGATAATAATTTGGTCATAAGATACGTAATTGATTATATCATTATTTACATGTATTAGTTTCCCATGTAAAATTGATCTCTTATACTATAAAAGGATGTTTAAGGATATTAGTTTATGAATACATCATAGTTAGATCTCGCCATGAGAGTCTAATAGTTAGCTTAGTTGTTTATGTAATAGGTACTTGTCGACTGATTAAAGTCGAATAGTTTATAGTTTTTTTAGTATGAATAAAGGAAACCTTGGTTGATGCATTATTGTCTCTTGTTTTTTCCGCTGCTTAATGTTATTCGTTAAAACCTATCCCATAGTTGGGCTAAACGATTCTCAAACATGTGGTATCAGTAGCGGGTTGCTCTGATATCTAGGATTCAAGGTTTATGGTCCCTCGAAAGAATTGAAGGTTACTAATGAAAGTTCTTGAAGGTACTGCTCAAGAATATGAAAGTACTGCTGGAGCAAATCTAAGTACTGCTGAGGTATATGAAAGTACTGCTCATTCATTTGATCAAAGTACCGTTGAAAGATCAAAGTACCGCTGCTGTTTGTGAAAGTACCGCTAGTGTTATCCGATATCTTAGAACGTACTGCTTGCTTTATCAGATATCGGGTAATACATGAATTTTGGTTTTTGGATGGATTTGGATCTCGAATGCTTCGTTTAAGGGGAAGTTAACAGATTGATTTTTAAATGTTCTTAAACATTTAAAAGGCTCGTTTTTAGAGATTATTTGAAGAGGTGATTACGAAGATGATTGATTATCACTTATTTGATATTGTAGTTGAGTTTCACAGATGCGTGTTCTTATCATACCTTTTAGCAGGAGGTAACTTGTTCGTGCTTAAATGGTGTGACGAAGACTTGTCAAAATCTAGCAAAGGTGTGTGATCTAACTTATGGTGCTTAATGCTCACATTTGCTATCACTTTAAGGAGTTACGTTGTAGTGCTCAGTGTCTCATATAGTTGAGGATTTTGTCAAGAGGTTGCGGTCTACTTATATTTTGGTCTTGGTATAAGTTCAACGTCACGTGGATAGTGCAAGACATAAGACACAAGTTTGGGAGATTCTACTTCTTCATCAAATTTGTTACAAGGAGCCTAAAGATTCTAGGACTCAAGAGATGATAAACATATTGGTTTCAGGGGAAGCTTATTGTTTAATTGTTTAACCATCAACATGCACCACTTAAGGGGAAGTGTTTCATTACTACTGCTGATCTTTATTACTACTGCTAGTTTATATTTCTACTGCTCAAAGTCATTTTTCGTATTATGCTTCATGAGGTACTTTTTGAGTATTGGAAGGATGGAAAGGATAGTGTGTATATGAATGTAGCTGTTACGATCCAAGTAGCATTCTACAAAGATCCTATTAGAGAATACAAAAAGTTGAAGAAGATTACAGGTTTATTGATTTGCAACTTATTATGTGTGGTGGCATGATCATAAGTTAAGGGGAAGCTATCTACAAAGGAAGATTTTGTTTCATTCAGGGAGATGATTACATCTCAACTTCTCTAGTTAAGGGGAAGTTCGTACATGACTTTGTTTGTTTTGTCATCATCAAATAGGGGAAGATTGTTGGGATTCTAGATTTGATGAGACAAAATAAATAAAAGAATGAAACAAAAGGACTAAATCTGGAAACTATGTTTAGTTTCCTTGTATAATTAAATGTCTTTTATGAGCATTTAATTAGTCTTTTATGAACATTTAATTAGTCTTTTATGAGCATTTAATTAGATGGTCAAAGCATTTAATTACTTTCCTTTGTAATGTCTTATGGTCTCTATTATATAAAGAGACATAGACTCATAGGTTTTATATATATCCATAGAAAACATCGACTGATGAGAGTCGAATAGTAAAGGTGTGTGTGTACACCGGAGTTAGTTAGTTAGTTAGTACACCATAATTAGTTGGTGTAGCCCCAAGTTATAGTTGGGGTAATAGGGAAACGTTCAATGAATAAAAACCTTGTTCATAACATTGTTGTTCTTAATTGTTATTCCGCTGCCATAGATCGTTTAAATCGATCTATGGATATATATAAAACCTATGAGTCTATGTCTCTTTATATAATAGAGACCATAAGACATTACAAAGGAAAGTAATTAAATGCTTTGACCATCTAATTAAATGCTCATAAAAGACTAATTAAATGTTAATAAAAGACTAATTAAATGCTCATAAAAGACATTTAATTATACAAGGAAACTAAACATAGTTTCCAGATTTAGTCCTTTTGTTTCATTCTTTTATTTATTTTGTCTCATCAAATCTAGAATCCCAACAAAAGCTCTAGCTTGTATTTAACAAGCTAGTGAGTCCATAAGCCCATCCATATCCGGCTTATCATCCTGAAAAATAAGTTGTGGTATTTTTTGTGTGGTTTTTCTTGATTTTTCTTTAACTAATTAACTTTTTAAGTTGATTAATCAAAATAGCTTATAAATAAGCTTAATGAAAGCTTCTTAAACATACATTAACAACTTATAATTTGGGATTAAAAGATTGACTTAAAAACCTCAGTATTGCATTAAAACTTGAAATTGATACAAAGCCGGAATTGAAAACTTAAGAAGCTGTAAATGACATTAAATTAAGCTAAGTTATGCTAAATTAAGCTAAGATAAAAAGTTACAATGTAAAGATATCTATTGAGCTACAAAATGAGGCCTTTTATAGCCGAATTCTCCCAAATCTTGAACTTGCAGCTGTGTTTCTTTGGAGAGAGCTTTCATAAGTGTGTTTGTTGTGTGAGTGATTCATAAAAATCAATCTTAGCCCTTGAAATCTTCCTTGTGCTTTTTGGGTTTTATCTAAGCCATCGAATTAGCTTGGAAATGGTGAAGGATTGCCAAGCTGGCAATGATAAAGCTGGGGGGAGTAAGTGGGTTAGGGATGAAGTCTTTACCAATTGGGTAATTTGTAACACCCCCAAATTGGGTCGCAGCGGAATAAGGGTCCGGGGCGTATTACTTCTCAGATCAACAACACAAGATAATATAAGAACG
>BQNB010096656.1:5999-24298 GCA_026074375.1 Tanacetum coccineum
GCTTGTTGTTTCTTATGCATGCACCAAGAAAGTAATTCGTTTATGATAAACGGGCCATCAAGAATTTGCCTATTAGGAAGAAATGTCATTTGAACATCCTAAAGTGTCCCAGAACTTTTAAAAAAACTCAAAAGTGAACCCGTCTGGTCCAGGAGATTTATTCTCTCCACAGCCCCACACAGCATTACGCACTTCATCTCTGGAGATCGGACTCTCCAACATGTCCAACTGATCAGAAGACAATCGATTAGGGAAGGTATAGTTAAGTTTACATCTGTTGGCAGCCGGGGCTCGAAACCGATTAGCAAAATGCAAACGAAATTCTTCTTTGACATGACAGGGATCATCCACCCATTCGCCATCAACCATAACACCTTTAATAGCCAAATTCGCTCGTTTACGATTAATGATTCCATGAAAAAAATTGAGTTTTCATCGCCCTCAATAGCCCACTGAATCTTAGCCTTTTGCATATAGTCACGAGCGTCGGAAGACTTAATATCATGAATTTTTTTTAATAAATCTAACCGCGTCAGAAGAATATCATCATTTACGCCCCCTTGATCAATAACTTTGTCAATATGACACAGCTTGGAACGGAGATCCACAAGACGACCAGATTGATTCTTTTTGCAATCATTAACCCATGAACGTATCTCCTTTTTCAGGATTTGTAATTTCTTCTTGAATCGAACCATCTTATTATTATCATCAAGATCAATATTATTCCAAGTTTCCAACACCATTTGATCGAAGCCCTGTAAACTAAACCAAGAGTGGTAAACCCGAAAAGGGGAAGGCCCATAATCAGTGACCACTTCCCGAAGTAAGATTGGTCTATGATCCGAGAGGTGCCTATCAAGACAAATACCCGAAAGATGAGGGAATAAAGAGAGTAAACCATCCGAAACAAAAAACGATCTAATTTACTCATTTTCTTAGCCGACTGAAGAGACCAAGTAAAAGAGTACCCTTCCAATTGGATTTCAACGAGCACCTTGCGCATTGTACACTGAACCCAAACGATCCTCCATGCATCTAACTTCATTAAAATCGCCCATAACCATACAATGACCATCCCAACGGCTGATAAGGGACGAAATGTAGCTCCATAGCGAACGCTTGCTAGTGATAGACTGAGGGGCATATATTTGATCCTGCACTAGTAATACAAAATGAATTAATGGGTAAGGTTAATTGTATTTAGATTAACTTCATAAGACGAGGATTTTTATATTATGTATGCACACTTTAACCAGAATTTTCTCATGACAACCTTTTGCCACTTCTGTTTTCGCTTATGAGGAATATTGAAGTCATTATCGGCTCACAGGGAGAATGCAACGTTGTCAAATGATTTTTTTGTCCTTAAACATTCAAAGACTTAGTCATAAGGCCAAAAAAGGGTGGGTAAAGGAGTTATGTATGAAACATCATGTTAATTTTGTATCTCTTCAGGAAACTAAAATGGAGAGCATGGAGTTGGTTACTATTAAGACGTTGTAAGGTAATTCTTCTTTTGATTATGCTCTTAGTTCTTCTTTAGGCAACTCAGGGGGTATTTTATGTGTTTGGGAGCCTACTTTGTTATTCAAAGATAACGTTACCTCGTCTGATAATTTCTTGACTGTTATAGGTACTTGGGTTCCTTTGTCTTCTAAACTTCTTATTATTTCTATTTATGTTCCCCAAGATCTAACAGAAAAGAGGGTGTTATGGGATTACATCATTCATCTAATAGACCAATGGGATGGAGATTGTGTGATTATGGGGGATTTTAATGAAGTTAGAACGAAACAAGAACGATATGATTCGGTTTTCAACGTTCAAGGTGCTAACGCTTTTAATAGTTTTATTTCTTTAGCAAGTCTGATTGACCATCCTCTTGATGGTTATGCTTACACTTGAGCCTACAATGTAACATTCCGTATTTTCAGGTCATTTACGACGTCATATATTTCACTAATTATTTTTTTTTCTCGTATGCATTTACTTTTAATTTTATTAGTTAAGTTAAATCGCGTAAGCTATAAATTATCAATTAGCGTAAACGGACACCAAACGATAAACGTCAGAGACCAGACGAATAACTCCTTAGCTCTTATAACAAAAATTTTGCCTCGAACAATAATCTTGAATTTCTCAAGAATATTGTCCTCAAGTTTCGTCTTAATACAGATACGTTTACGAGCAAAACAATCCTCCTTGTTATCTTCAAGTTCTATCACCTCACCCCAACGGGACCCAATCTTAGAGAAAGTAGGTCGCGACCAGGCGTGTAGAGGGACTCCCTCTATATCAATCCAAACAATCCGCTCCCTAGATACAAAATCCGGCTGGGCCTTACATAATTGACTAAACCAAGACGCAACACCAACATGTTTCATAAATCTCATTTTGGTCTGGACCGATGTCAGCTCAATCATAACCCATAGGCCACCCAAATACGCAAGCCTCACATGCTGGAAACCCTCATTCGATAAAAGAACGCGTAAGTTATTAATTGAAGAAAAATCCTTGACTTCCCCCATAACAAAATTATCAAGGTCACGTTCCACCACACATTCATCATCCAAGACCATGGCAGGAGACGAGGCTATATGATTAAAATTATTAGGGTTACCTTTTAAAACTGAAGCAAATAAGAAGCCCCATTAGCAGCAGGTTATTGAAATATTTGGCCGGAGGAGTGATTGGAGGACGATCCAAACCGAGCAAACATTTTGTGTGTAAATGCATGCGCCAATCCCATAAAGTGCACAGGTTACCCATAAGTCCGATCAACATATCAACCTTAATAAATCGAACAAACGCAAAACCTTTTCCCCTCTTTCGATTGCGATCAGGAAAGAAACCACAACAACAGTCACCATAACCTTTACACACCTCCCATAGATCTTTAGATGTATGTTGTCCGGGAAAAATTCGTAACAAAACATAGATTTTTGGAGATCAACCGTGGTGGTCCGACGTTACTGCGAGCCCTAGCCGCCATAAGAAAAAAGGAAAATAATCTTAAACCAATGAACAGTAATCGAACACCAAAAACCAATGTTTATTCAAAATCAACTAAAGAACAATTAAGACCCGATCAAAAAGAACCAACCTATAACTCAAAAAATCAAATGAATGATATTCAATCAGAATTAGAGGATCGAAAAATCCGAAACCCTAACCCTAAAAAATACGTCGAATCTGATCTATGAATTAAGAGAGCATTAATCAAGATTAGATCACTTAAATCGAGCGTTATTTGATGACTGAATAATCAAACAGGCTAAAGAAGATCGATCATGCATAAGGTAGCCACGAAATACCAATAGAAACCTGCATCATTGTGGTGCTTGATAACATTCGCTAGAAATAACCAATTATCCGCCACCTCTATCCATTACAAAAAGTTTTATCAACTGCCTCTTATTGATATGAGTGGTGGGCCCAAATCCTTTAAATCATCTTAGTTCATAGAGACAACAAAATCTCCCTCCACCCATTAAGAGGCAAAATAAGACATAGATATCAATAGCCACTAAATTCAAAAAAAAAAGAAACAAGCCCTTAGTGGCGTTGATTCGATTATATGTGGTTATAAACTTATTTTGACTTATATTGAAATTTATGAGCTTATATAAGTTTATCATATCATAATAAACTTATAAAAACCCACAAGTCTCAAAATAAGCTGGAAAATTAAGCTTATGTTATATAAGACGAAATTAAATAAGCTCATAAGCACACATATGAGACGAAACAGACATCCCCTTATAGTTTTTCATAAACATAATTATCTTGTAAAATATAAATATATATCCTTATAAAAACTCAATATTACATCAATATCCTTACGAAAACTCAATATTACATCTATATCCTTACGGAAACTCAATATTACATCAATATCCTTCTCAGTTTTGTAATTACGTCATTATCCTTAATAAACTTTGTAATTACATCAATATCCTTCCCAAACTTTTGTAATTAAATTAATATATTTCCCACACTTTTAATATTACATATATATCCTCTCAAACTTTTAAATTCTAATATATATCACAAAATCAATATTTTCTCTCACCACTCGAGGCCAAAAATACACATGAGCAATATATTCTTTCATATTTATATTTAAACTTTTGTAATTACATCACCGCGTTCTTTCGTCATTCGAGACCAAAAAGTATATATAAAATAATATAATCATGATCAATACAAAAGATAAATAATAGTTTCATAATTAAAAACAATATAATTATGATTTAATTGATTTTTGGACATAAATATCCTTTTTTAAAAGTGTAAGAAGGATATTAATGTAATTATAAAAGTTTAGAAAGGACGTTGATGTAATTACAAAAGTATGAAGGATATTTGTGTAATACTGAGTTTTAAGAAAGATATACATGTAATTCTCCCAAAGTTATAAATCTAACCAATGTCAAAAAATGGGTTAAAAATAGTAAACGTACATAACATTGTGTTTTCGAGTATGCATTTATGAAACAACATAAAAGTTTTAGTGTTATCGATTTCACTTATAAAAAAGGAAAAGAAAATGACTTCAAAAAAATGTGATTTTAAGTTGATTTATGTAAGTGATTTTTCTCATATTTGCTGAAATTGTTTATACCATGTTACTTTACTTTTCTTTATTCAAAATACTCGAAAACACAACGTAAATATATCGAGTTTATTAAAAAACAATCAGTAGAAAATATAATTTAATCATGAATTTAATGGAAATAATGGAAGACATGAAACCAAGGGGGGTAAACATTTGTAAACTCATCTTCCCGGTTTGAATCAATCTAAATTAAAAGCTATCATACTATGAAAATCTTGTGCTTATATAATTTGCATCTCAGATTCTTGATTGTGCTTGGATGATTGATTATTAGATGGAAAATATTTGAAGAGAAAAAAACACTCACATTTGACTGAAACCGATGAATGGTTAGACCAGATCCAAAAATAAAGGGATCTCAACCATGGGTAGCCGCCGCCGCCATGGGTCACCGATCTAATAATTATTCAGAAAGCAAAAGGAACGATCATCTCGATAATAATCGTCGTCAAGAGCAACGTAACAAGGTATTCCCAACAAATCTCATCCTAATTTTCGTGAGGAACATAAGTCGGTTTCATCAATCTTTGTTTCTAATATCCCATGGAATGCGTCGGTCCAAGATCTTTGGGATATTTGTAACAAATGGGGTGTGGTGATCGATGTTTACATAGCTGCAAAAGAGATCCAATCGTCATCGCTTTGGTTTGTTACTTTAATAACGTTTAATGATATCAAACAGTTAGTTTCCAGATCTAAGAACCTCATAGAATGGGTGGTTTTCATTTATTTCCGATGTGGCGAAGTATGATCGACACTTTATAATAGACCTGTGGCACGATCTGGGACGGCACACCCATATAGGTTCGAACTCTCAATCTGTTAGTATCACGAATTTATTTTCAAGTCTTTTAACTCTATGCTAAGCGTCCTGGCAACAAATAAGTGGACAAGTCGGGCAAATACGGTGACAAGTAAATGCGAGAGCAGAATCTGAGGGGGTGTCGGATTGTAACAAGGTATATAAGAGAAGCCGGGTAGAGAAGCGGTGATGTCTATCTCGTAACGATTGATATTGATTTGGATGGTATGAGCGTCAGTATCTTGTTAAAGTTAAATATTTAAGTGTCATTCAAAGCTTCTAAAACAATGTGCTTCTGAGGAGTCCAATGATGTTGGGTCTATAATATGTTGGGGACGTATGGGATTTGTTGGAAATTCCGACTCCTATGGATCAAGTGAAAAGCCGTCAAGACTTCAAAGGCGTTAAAAGAGAATTTTTGGAGTTCAAAGATGTTTTCTCACATTTTATTACCATGTGGGATATTTCTATTCTAATAGCCTTTGTTGTTTTTGCGTTCGTTTCGTTTAGAGTTTTTTCTGTTCCTTTTCGTTCTTTCTGTTTTGTTGGATCCGTGTTTTGCGTGTATTTCGTCTGCTAGCTTCTTTCTAGCCCTTTTTAATAAAATTTCCATTGCCGTTCAAAAAAAAAAAAATTAATAAGATTTACCTATGCAATTAATATCGAATAATGGTTGTTTTATATTGTATTACTTTGTCATAATTCTCCACAAACATGTGCACATAACCAAAGTTATATTTCATTGTTCCAAAAAGAATATTTTGATTGGAAACTGCATGATGATCATCAATTATATATATATACTATATTTGAGTTGAAACGCTGCCGTTTTTGGCAGCGTGCTACAGTACCCGGGCGTGCTACAGTACCCGGCCCAATGGGCTCCCATTTTGGGCCGGCCCATTTGGTTTTTTTTTTTTTTTTTTTAATTCTAATTTTTGTAGCAATGTAAAAAAAACCGCTCGCATTAAATAGAAAAAAAAAAACAAAATATGACTTAATCAGAGTAAAAAGAAAATAGCTCGCGACGTGAGACCCAACACATAGCCCATAATAAAAAAAAAAATTAAATATTAAACAGAGACCGCAAAAAATAAACCCGCACAAGTAAAAAATAGACCAAATTAAAAATAAAATTTAACGCAAAAATTAACCCCACAATTAAATAAGAGACCAGTAAAAATAAACCCACACATAATGCAATAAAAAACGCTATGTTCCCATAAAATTATATTAAAAAAAACCCCGTATAGCCAAAAAAAAAACCTTTAAACATGAGCCCCACACATAAGCCCATATAAGAAAAAAAAAACAAACTATTAAACATGAGGCTGAAAAAATAAAACCACACAAAATAAAAAAAATAAAAAATAATAATGCTCGCACATGCGAAAAAATTTAACAACCCGCAAATGAGTGAAAACTACTCGTTTTGACGTTGTTGCAAACAGTAACCGGCCCATTGGGCTCCCATTTGACAATTTTTTTTTTTTTGGTTTTTTTTTCTTTAACTTAGCAACTTAAAAAAAATTTGCTCGGCACAAAATATGAAACAAAATTATAAAAGTACTTATTTATTCAGATCAAAAAATATCCGCGACATGAGACCAAAACACAAGCCCATATAAAAAACAAACTATAAAACTAGAGAACGAAAAATAAACCGCACAAAATAATATACTAAAAAATTGATCGCACAAAATAGGAAAAAAATATTACAAAAGTACTGATTTTAATCAGATCAAAAAATACCCACGACAGACGCTACTCTAAGCCCATATAACAAACAAACTATTAAATACATGAGATCGAAAATAAACCCGCACAAAAATAAAAAAAAACTAAAAAAAACTTAACGCCTCGCATCAATTAATGCCGCCGTATCATGCTAAACACATATTTAACCCAAATCTCATAAAGTTAATAAAAAAAAACCCCAAATAGCAACAAAAAAAAAACCAAACAAACTTTAACATGAGGGCCCACACATAAACCCATATAAAAAAAACAAATGTATTAAAAATAGACCGAAAAAATAAACAGTCAAAAAAAAAAAATTACGCCCCCGCAGCACGAGCGCGTGCAATCACGCTTGTTTAAACTAAGTGAGATTGTTTATAGTGGTTTAATTTACATTATGTTTATCACTGGCATCTCAACGTCACATAATTTTTCTTCTTTTGCACTCACAATTTTTGTAAATCTCACACATCATTTACTTATCTACTATTGTTATTTTGGATTTATCCAAGGTAACATACTCTTTACAAGGTAAAGAATCGATCAAGGCTTGGGATCAACATAATCAGCAAATAAGGATGCTTTATGCGGATACTTTAATTGTGACAGAATTAATGTGTCTAGGTCTTAGGATGAAGTCCCGCCTAAGTCTAAGAATGATATGCCACCTCGAGATAAGTAATCATTGCACTGAATAAACAAACCAACTTCTAATCAGATTAATGATGGCTAATACAGTTTTTTATCATAAGGCTTGACCGCTCTTTTATCTTCTGTTAATTTTCTTGCATGGGTTAAAGTGTCTTTAATTGATTGTAGTCACCACCAAACCCGTGCCAGTCTCTCAGGCTGAAAACCCCCCTTTACCTGTTATAATTAAAATTAGAACTAACATAGGATTAGCATAGGTTTGACTTAGATTAGAATTAACTTAGATTAGATAACCAAAATATAAATAAATTGAGAGATTGAACCTCGCTTCAAGTGTTCGACACCCTACTTACCACGAATCTTCCACCGACCGGGTACACTCTCCGTTAAAGTGTTGTTTTTGGTTAAGTCGGCAAAATATAAATTTAAAACTTGAATCATAAAAATATACACCACACAACGACACATCAAGTTTTTGGCGCCGTTGCCGAGGAGTGAAATTTAATCTTGATTTTTATTTTATATTTTGATTATTAGATTAGATCTAACCCTTAGGATTAGTGTACTTTAGGATAGTTTATAATCATGTTTGTTTATTGTGTTTGTGTTATACGGCGTATTCAGTTCACTTAATACGACGTATTGGTTATTTAACAATTTTCTCTAGTAAGTTTATTTCAGGATGGACGATCCAAACATTACTATGTAAGAATACATAAGGCTCGAGGAAGAAAAAGCTCGAAAAAGTAGGAAAGTGTATAACTGGGAAACTGCTACGTATGGTAAGATCTGGGATTATGAAGACATTCACAACCTCAGATCTGTTGAAACTGATTTACCAGCTATAGTCTTTAACGACACGTTAACATCTGAAGTAGCACTCTCGTGTGAGCCTACGGTAAGTTCTCTTAACGACAATGAAATTAACTTTAGAATATCGTTTGACGAATCCGACGATGAAGATTACACGGTAATTTATGACAAAAATTCATTTTCCTATAAAATAATTTCTGTCAACGATTTGAAAACAGATTCAGAAAATGATAATGAAAAAGTCAATATGCCTTCGTTTCTGTCACCCGAGCCTATGGTCAGTTGTTTTGATGATTTAGACTTCTTTAAAGATTTTGAGAATGAATTTCCAGCCATTGTTTACAATGATGCTCTAACGTCTAAATCAGATTTCTTAACTGAACATACTGTAAGTCCTCAACATATCGATGAATTTAATTTGAAAGCTGAAACATCATTGTCCGAATGTGATGAAGAGAACAAAACATTTTATACTTTAATGATCTATTTTCTTTTAACGTAATTTATCCTAATAATTCAAAATCAGATAAGGACATTGATGATAATAAAGTCGATATTGAACACTCTTTGGGGGATTTATCTGTCAAATTGTTACCTGATGTAATAAATACCGATGTTGGTGCCTATGCACATGGGTCAAATAATTTTTTGGAAACAAGTCATGATACATCTAATAAATTTATCAAAACTAAAATTTTTATTACGGGATTAAATTTTAATATCATGACTAGTAATTATATTATCAACGGGATGCTATTAAATCTTATTAAGAATTTATATATTCCATTTGGCATCCCGTTTGACCCCAAATTATTTTATAAGGATGGGATTAAATTGGGGCAATTCTAACTTAAAGACTGTAAACAAAAGTGCTTGCCGGGAGACAACCTGGAATGTATTTTTTATCGAGTCTGTCTTCCCAGATTTTCTATACGGCGTATCCAAACCCCATGGATACGGCGTATTGACCTTCTAGACGTTATCTAGTTTTTGTTTTCAGCACAGTCTATACGACGTATTCGTTAAACGAATACAATGTATTCGACATAGGTATCAATACGGCGTATCCTGGGGTATGGATACGACGTATCGACTTCCTGTACAGTTTTGGGTATTTAATTCAAGTCTAACCAATGAATACACAGAGATAGAATTGCACTTGTTTTTCTTATATGCTGCACAGGACCTCGTTCCAAGAACGAAGGCAATCTATAGAAGATAACCTGAGCAAGTTTATGAGTGAATCAACAAAGAGACATAAAGAAAACTCTAGTTTAATTAAATAAATATGAGCTTCGACGGATGCTATTCGAAACCAAGGAGCATCGATTAAAACAGTAGAGATTCAAATCGAGAAAATGAGCAAGGTACTACAGGAAAGAGGATTTGGAAGTCTACCTAGCTCTACTGAAGCAAACCCGAGAGATCAAGTCAAGTCGATTTTGACTACTATTGAAGTTGATTCATACCTGATACGCCGTATTGGATCAAACCAATACGCCGTATCCACTGGATAGAACAGTACACTCATGTACGAGACAAGACACATGAAAATTTCATTTCCAAGTCGTTTGAATGGGTACTACTATGATGAAAAGAAGGGATCATATGGACCGCAATTCTCAGAAGCTCACTCTGAAGCTTCACATATTAATAATTCCATACCCCAAAAGGAGAAAGACCTAGGGAGTTTCACTTTACCTTGCTTTATTAATAATGTTTGCTTTGATAATGCCCTTGTTGACTTAGGAGCTAGCGTTAGTGTTATGCCTTTCTCGACCTACCTTAACTTAGGATTAGGAAAATTAGCTCACACTAAGTTGACAGTTGAATTAGCAGACAAGACAGTGAAATATCCAAAAGGAATAGCTAAAAATATGCTAGTAGTAATTAGTAAATTTGTTTTCCCAGTAGACTTTGTAATTCTAGATATGCCCGAGGATATCAAAGTGCCCTTGATCCTCGGAAGACCATTTTTGTCTACCGCCCGTGCTAAGATTGATATTTACAAAAGAAAGATTACTTTAAGGGTCGGGGAAGAAAGGATTGTTTTCACAAGTGTTAAACCTGCTAGTAGTTTAATTAAGAGGGTCTACATGCTAAGTTTAAGAGAAAGAATGGAGCTTAATTTAGAAGCTAGGCTTATGGGAGAGACTTTGGTGATTAATAGATCATTAGACCATTTGAATAGAGATTACATCGAATTAAATGATCTAAATGAACCATTTGAGCTTAGAAGAAATCAAGGTGATGATTTGATGCCCACCATTAAGGAAGGTGAGGTAATTAAGGAATTTAGAACTAGGGGTGATGAATTTGATACTGGAATTGATAATTACCCTAGTTATTGTGACTATGATAAGAAGATCCATATAGATTGTGCTCATAACTTAAAGTTTTCTTGCATAAGGGGATTTAAATTTACATACGCTAACTTCTTCCCATTATTGTATGTCAACGTGATGTCCAAAGAGTTTTATAATTCTATAATGAAAAATAAGATGATGTACAAAGGGAATAATGTTGTAAGAGCCAAAATGAATGTGCCTATTTTTGTTGGAACATTTTCTAGTTGTAACGGATTTCATAGTTTTAGAAGATATAGATGCTTATCATGATGAAGGAATGGGCGATGTTATTTTTGGCGAACCATTTTTAAGAGAAGTTGGAATTAAAGCAAAACGGTTCGAATGGATGATTACCATTTACAATGGTAATGATGAAGTAATTTACCAAATGGTACGATCACATCTGAGGTTTAAACACCACACTAATAAGCAATGCAACAAAATCCCACCATTACTGAAGGTAAGTGATGAAGATAAAAAGAATGGAATCTCACATCCATACCAAAAGCTTAAGGGGTTCTACAAAGGAGACTTAAACTTGGGACCCGATTACATCCGAGATGCGAAAACGAAGGAATGGATCATACGCGGGCACATTAGTGCGCATGAGATGGAATAAGGAGAAGCTGAAGAAAAGTCTAACTTAAAGACTTCGCTGTAAACAAAAGTGCTTCCCGGGAGACAATCCGGAATGTTATTTAAATTTTATCGAGACTGTCTTCCCAGACATCAATACGACGTATCCGCTCCATACCATACGACATATTGATTGTTTGGATGTTATCAGTCTTTACTTTTTATGCACTTTAAAAACATTATTGTTAGTTCTGGCAATACGACGTATTCATGCACATGATACGGCGTATTCACCAGACTGGCCTGTATTTTATTTAGTTTAGTTTAGTTTAAATTAACTGTAGGTATCAAGATAGGAATGCACGTTTTTCTTATTCTTACACAGGACCTCGTGAAAGAAATATCGACGAATATTGGTGGAGAATTTACAAATCTAGAGATCTTGAAGTGTTGGAGTCTTGAAACTTCAAGGCGGCTGTTCAACATGAATTCTTGCTCAATAAACCTACATGAAGAATCTACCGAGCAAATATCAGGGAAGTTTCTCATTCTAATTCTTTTTAATTCCCATATTAAATGTTTTATTCATACAATGAGGATGTTGTATAATTTAAGTGGGGGGGGGGGGGGATGGGAATTAGAATGTTTACTTGTCATATTTTTCACACTAAAATGCTTAAATTATTGCCAAATTTAAATTTTTTCAAGCATACTTTTGTGAAATTACTTGATACATAACTCGCACATAATAACCCTTGTTAGATATTGTGAGGATTTTGCCTTAAATCCGTTTCTAAATTGCTGGTAAAACTAGCAGGGGGTGAATAGTTTACCGCTTTTTATTTAAGGTGTTAAAGTGTTGTAAACTTTTAAGATTGACTTTATGTGATCTTCTACACTTGCACATTATGATCTAATATTACTTATCTAATCAAATTAATAGAATGCTTATGTTAAAGTACATGTAAGACAGAGATAGAGTAAGATAATCAACCATAACACGAGGATTTATAGTGAGTTCTGTATCGAAGTACCTATTCGCACCATCTTCTCTCCCGAGCACCAAGACTCGTGTTTTTCTTCACTATGTCAACAACACTCACATTATGGCGGAGAAAGCAGTTAAACACGTTGATTATACAAATTTATGACATAAAGCTAATGTAGAGTCTTCTAATATTAGCTGAACCACATCTATCACAACAAAACTTCACGACTTATTCAGAACTTTCACTAACTTCACGGACTTCTTCACAAACTTCAAGACTTCTTTACAACTTCAAGTGATCTCTTCAACTACTTCACTTCACCAAAATACATTATATCAAGATATCTAACACTACTTGGTAAGATCACCACGATCTAACTATACTTACAAAGATGACCAAGATCTAGCTACTACACACAAATACAAGATATACAATTGATTTACAAATTTGTGATATGGATGCAACAAGATTGCAATACACACTTGCGGTGTAATACTTCTTCACTTGATGATGAAAGTATTCTTCTCTTGCACTTGAGGAATTGAGCCTTGGATCACTTTGAAAACAAAAGCTTTATGATTAAATGATCAATGGATTTTAGAGAGGATGTGGGCGTTTTGGGCAAAAAGATTGAGTGCAAAAGGTGAGAAAATAGTGGGGAAAAGTCCAGTATTTATAGGAAAAACTGGGGGAGCGTCTACCTAAGGGCAGTCCCCTTAAAATTAAGGGGGCCGCCTGTATATTTAAGGGGGCCGCCATAGGCTAGGGCCTTCCCAGTTTGTCTTTTGTGTAGGGGAATTTTCTGGAACTTTTCTAGCCGTTTTAGGTCCGAAAATTTGAATTTCAAAATGTTTTATTTTTGTACTAAAATATTTCTTTTAATTCTAGAAAAATGTTTTTTGTGTAATGTTTATAAAATGTTTACGAACCATTTTATAAAAGTTTGAGGTGAATAAAATTTTTCTTATGATCATACAATGCATTAAGCATTTATTTATTCATACCTTTAAGTGATATAAATCTATCGAAATGAAAATTTACTACTAATTACTTGTTTAAGTTTAATTTTACATTGAACGTTTTTATATTTTGTGATTATCAAAACGTAAAAATGTGAAAAATATTAGTAATGTTTTTAGGCATTATATTTTATCAACAATCTCCCCCTTTTGGATGATTACAAAATTTAAAATCGTTAAATGTAAAATTATTTTTAAACAAGTATTTAGTGAGTTTCATGTCATTTCTCCCCCTTTTGTAGAATAAAAAAGACATCGTTGAGAATTGCTAGTTAAATCGACGGAATAAATGCTCCCCTTTATGTGTGCTCCCCCTCGTTCGAGGGCACCAAGGAATCGAGCTATGGTTTCTTGGCTACAAAAACGAGTTAGAACAATACAAATATTTCTAACATGTAGCAAGAGGGAAAAATATGGCATACTAGTAATGCAACCAACAATAATTATCCCATTGAAGTAAATAGTGATAGGAACCACACTCTTACTTACCATAAGGAAATAGATAAATGGTAATACTTGGAAAATTTTAAATACAAAGAGTCCTAAAACTAGTAAAGCTCCATAGGACTTGCTTGCAAAATGGTGGATGGACAATTATTTGAGAAGACAAACATAGAGTATGTTTAGTTTGGTGAAGATGGTGGAGGTGGTGGAATGATGGTTGTTGGTGGTTGTGAGAGCATGTGTTCAATATATGAAAACATATATTAAAGTTCATCTCTCAATCCAAATATGAGAGTACGATTGTGAATGCAACACAAGCATGAATCTTCATGTACCTCAAGAAGGTTCCAAGGAATGGGATGACCAACAATAAGTGGTGAAGGTGATGGAGTATCAATTAGGACATCAAGTGGGGTTAATTGGTGAAAGGTGAAAGTGATGTCCATGATGCATTTTCTTGAGTTGCGAGGTGGTGGAGAAATAGTTGTGATGGAGATGTGGTCTGTATAGTAACATTTGGGTGAAGAAGTGTCGTGATGAGGTTGGTGAATTTGGGTATGTAGTCATTGAGGATGAGGAAAGTATCTTGGTTGATGGTGGTTTTGGAGGTGCATTAGGAGCACTAGGTGATGATAGTTGAAGTGTAGGTGATGGAGTTTTTATGTCATCATGGGTTAAATCCACAAACAATTATTTTGGTGGAATGATGTTGATTTTTGGTCTCTTGGAGGCTTTGGAGATAGAAGCTCTAGTGGATGCCATGGATATTGATAGTGGTTAGTGTATGATTTGGTGGATGATGTGTTGGTGATGATCATTTGGAAGGGATTTATAAGAAGAGAATGGATTGAAAAAGGAATGAATTTGAACTAGTTTAGGTTGTTCTAAATTGTGTTCGAGCATTCTGGGCAAAGATAGCTAAGACTAAGTAAAAGAGGGTCAAAAAGCAAAAAAAAATACTTTTTTACCCGTGATTTACTAGGGCGGTCCCCTTAAAGATAAGGGGGCCGCCCGTTATGAATTAAGGGGGCCGCCCTCTATTGGCTTCCATTTTTCACAGAAAAATATATTTTCTCAAAATTTTTGTGAGAGTATTTATGTTTTGGTGGTTATTTGCAGCAAACCCTATTGAGTTGTATGAGCACATTTAATCATATAACATGTAATAAACATATTAAGTCATGAAACCAAAGTAGCATAACTAAAAAAAGAAAGAACGTTTAAACCTCATGGCAAACAAGTACCTAAAGTATAACAACACATAAGTCTTGCGAAATACATCGGATAATCAAATACAAGTTTTAATACATACACATAATCAAGTTTAAAAGTTGTTTAACTACATTTAGACATCTAGATTACTTCACTCTTATGTTTTCACTTCTTTTCTTGCTTAAACACTCATTTTAGTGCCTTTCCAATATTGACTTGTATCCTATGCAATTTCCTTATTGAATTGCTTGTGTTGGTTGAAGCAAGGTGGTTTGTCTTTCAAAAGAGAGTCTTCTCAGTTTGTTCGGAAGCAGATGGCATTTGGGTAGTTTTGGTTAGTTCGAGAGGACCAAGAGAGTTAAGGTAGGTGGTAGGGTTGAAGTACTTGCTCCGAGAAGTTTTGACATTCATCTTTCGTTTCTTGTTGATTGAGATGACGGCCTTGATGATGAGAAGATGGATGAAGATACAAAATAACGTGCTTTGCCCACGATTCACGATCGAGAGTCGTCGGGTTTATTTTAGGGCAAGAGGCGCACGACTCGATCAACAAGTCATATATGCCATTGTCAAGATGAGGATATTGTTCCTATGAGTGTCGATAAAGACGAGTAAAAAAAAAAACCCATAGGAAGATTTGCGGTTGGAGTAGCTCTACAAAACATTAGGATTATTTTGATGAAGAAATAAGCAAGATTATATTGTTCTTCCAGGCAACAACACAATACAAAACTTGTGAGCAAGACAAGCGGGAAGATGGTCCCGATGTCCTCCTAGTCCGAACACATTCTCTCGAATGAGTTCTTCCTTGCTTCATGCGGGGTTAATTCTTTGGCGAGGATTTTGATTTGGGATTAAGAAGAGACCGTTTGACTTTTAATGGTACGGTCTACCATGACACGTTTCAATTCAAGAAGTCGACGAATGTCGTCGGGAGTCTGAAGATCGGTGCAATATGGTCCCTCGGTTTCTCGAGAATACTCAAGAGATGCAAGGTCCTACTCGTTTGTAAAAACGGCTTGACCATTGTACGGGATTTTGAGAATTTGACCGAATTGAGCAAGAGTGAGAGTGATGAATTCATGTTGAATCATGAAAGAGATGACAAGATAGCCATAGTCATCGGTTTGTACCGTGACTTGACTATAGAAGTCTAGAATAAATCTCAGAACAATCGGTTCGTTGATTTGAAAGAGACAATTGAAGCGAATGTTAGTAAAGAGACGCTCGATATTGTTAGATTTGTAGTAGGCTTGATCAACAACACGACCTTCGTGAATGTTGCGGTTTTCAATAGGTTTGTAGAATTAGGCAATAGTATGGGAGATGCCATGAATTTTGGATACTTTTGAGATGTGGGATTTAGTGAGAGAGATATCGGTGGTAGTAGCTTTCGGCATTTTTGTCACCTAAACAAGTCAACAACTAGATAAATTAAAAAATATATATAATCAAATAAAGTTTTGAAAAACAAATATGGGACAAGAATTACCTCGACTCTAAAAATAAAAAAAACTTAAGAAGTAATCCATATGTTCTTTAATTTATTTTTCACTTAATCTAGAGTGTCGAAGAATATATATTAGTTATATATTTCAACATCTAAGAAATGACCCAAACACTCCCTTATCAATACAATACTTGACCAAGATTGTCAAAAGATATACGTTAAGTTGTATATTTAGTTGACAAATATTAGTTCATCATTATTGACTTGGTGAGAGTTAAATGGTGTTTGTTTTGACTCAACACTATGTTTTAGACCGTTAAACCAAACGCCCCTTTATTTTACACTTTTTATAAGATGTATCAATATATATATAAATTATATATCTTGATGACTTACACAAGCTAGTTATGTGATTATACAAGTGACAAAACTATAGTGATGGTCATTTCGACTCTAAAAATTGATCCTAAGAAACGAACCAAACACCCCTTCAATTTTATAAAACTTTATTCATTGAGTCAAAAAATAAACGTTTAGATACGTATGTTTCGATAGACAATGTATGATTATGTGGAAACTAGAAGGGGGGGTTGAATAGTTTACACGTTTGTTTTACGTTTCAAAAGTTTACTTTCAAAAATCTATAGATCCGAGTTATATGTTCAATCAAATCACAATATAAACAAGCAATAACTATATAAACTAAAACACTATAACAACAATAATAATGTAAAGAGACAAGGAAAGAAAAAAACCAAACCAAGACACTAAGATTTTATAGTGGTTCAGCTACGAAGCTCCTCTTCGCCCTACTTCACTCCTCGAGTATCCGACTCGAGATTTTACTATGTCAACAAGCTCCCTTTAGGCGGAGAAAACCGTTTACACGTCGCTTACTTTATTTTCCGACACTAAGCTAGATGTCGAGTCCTAATCTTAGCTAAAACCAATCTAAGACTTCACTAAGTCTTTACACACTTACAAGATATATATACCCTTGGATTGACACACAATCCAAATCACACAAATACACAATTTACACACTTGGATCTACACACAATCCAATTTACACAACAACACTAAATATATGTAATGAAGATTTGTGATCTTGAGAAGGAAGAGATAGATCACTAGATAACAATTCGTATATAGAAGAATATGATTGTTCTTCTCTTGCACTTGATTGGAGGAAGAAGAAGAAGAAGAAGGGAGGAAGAAAGAAATAATCACTTGAAAACAAGATCAAGATATGTTAGTGATCAAGATATGTGTTTTAGAAAGAAAGGAAGAAGAGAGAATAACAGATCTGAAAAAATTCATGGCAAGAGGTTATGTTTTTCAGATGGGGTGGCCCTGTATTTATAGGGACAAAAAAATAACCATTGCTGGTGGCGGTCCCGGCGGTCCCTTATATATAAGGGGGCCGCCAGGCCTAAAAAGGGAGCGGAGGCCTAAAAGGGGGCCGCCACTAGACTCCGCTCCCTTTTTTGTCCTTTTATGGTGAAGGTTGTATCTGTTATAGAACCTTCTATTTTGGGGGAAAATTTTGAATTTTAAATTTTATGTTTTTAATAAAACATTTCTTTTAATGAATAAATATTTTGTTTTTATATTTTTATAAAAACACATTTGTA
>BQNB010096657.1:0-25570 GCA_026074375.1 Tanacetum coccineum
CCGGATAAAAATATACAAATTGTGTTTTATTTTGTGAGATATCTACCTTATATTTCTCTTGGTTGAGAAGTATTTTGGAAAGAATTCTTACGAGATTAATAACTCTATACGTATATTAAATTTGTTTCTACTACACCAAAGCCCAACGTTTTTGAAGAAGCGGTTTGACTTCGAGTTTATTCATAAAATAACTGTAACTAAAATCACACAAACACATCTGAGGGCATACTAAGGTCTACAAGAAACCTTACGTACCCAACTTTAACTAAAACTCTCAATGATCCCTTACTCAACGAACAAGTGTGGATACTCAGTTTACCTGAAGGCCTAAAGACCTCACTTTGAGCCCAAATGGACCTTAACTACCACCATTCTGCTACATTTTAACCTCTTAACTTCACGGTCACTATTCTCAACAGATTCCTCAACAAAACGAAGAGTTTTATCAACCTTGATATCATCCAATGACACATGCAAACTAGCATCAACCAAACATTTTTTTTCTTTTCAGATTCGACACATGGAATGTGTCATGTACACAACTCAACTCATCAAGCAACCTCAACCTATCAGCAACAAGGCCAATCCTTTCAAGGATCTCAAACGGTCCTACATATCTTGGTGCTACTTACCCTTCTTTCCAAAATGCATTACGCCCTTCTATGGCGACACCTTTAACAACACATGATCTCCCACCTCGAACTCTAATGGCTTACGCCTATTACCATCATAGCTCTTTTGATGATCTCTCGCCGCTTAGGGCTTTTCCTTTACCAACATTACCTTATCAGTCGTTTCTTGTACTAACTCAAGTCCAGTCAAACTACTCTCTCCAATCTCTACCCATAGAACAGGCGACCTATATTTTCTTCCATACAAGGCTTCAAACGGAGCACACCAAATTCTCAAATGATAAATACTACCAAATCGATATCACATGCCCTCATTATATCTTCCAAAGTCTGACTCATACGTTCACTTTATCCATCCGCTTGAGGATGTTAAGCAGTACTGAAATCTAATCGCGTCTCAAACACTTTCTGTAACGTCTGCCAAAACCACGAGGTAAATCATCCATCTCAATATGAGTTAATCATAACCAGAATTCCATTCCTTGCTATTGTCTCATCAATATAAATCCTTTCCAACTTCACATCTTGAAATCTTCTTGTATAGCTAGAAGATGAGCTACTTGGTCAGTGTATCGACCATCACCCAAATCACATCATACTCACTACTTTGACCTTGGAAAATTTACTGATAAAATTCATGGTGATTCTATCTCATTTTCACTCCAGTATCTTAGGCTGTTGCAGGAAGCCAAAAGTATTTGACATCACAGCTTTCACCTCTTAAACAAATCCAATAATTGCTAACATAGGTAACTATATCATTTTCTACACGTGTCTACCAATACATGTCTCTAAGTTTATAGTACTTCTTATCCGCTCCCAGATGTACCAAGTACCTTGATGCATGAGCCTCATCCATTACTACCGTTCTCATCATTCCCTACTAACAGAACTCATATACGATCCATAACATACAAACTCTCGTCCTCCTTCTTTTCCATATGACAATCTAACCTATAAAGCCTTTCTGCGCATACGTTCTCTTTCTTGAACGCCTCACTTTAGGCTGCCAACATCATTCCTCTTACTCCATTCCGAATGGTCATAGCCATCGCTCGAACACATCTAGGTTTCACTCGCTCCTTCCTTCTTAACGCATCAATCACACATTTGTCTTACATGGATGGTAGTGAATTTCATACTCATACTTACTATACAATTTAATCCATAAGTACAACCATCATTTGCTCTCTTTTCCATTTGTTGGTCCAGGTCACACAGCATTTCTGCTGGCGCGTTCGCTACCTTGGACGTCTCACTTAGAATAGCCAATATCTTGTCCTTAACACTTGACTGGATAGTCATGAACATTGCTCTTACTCGTCTTAGTTTCACTCTCCCTTTCTACTCAACGCATCAACCACTGCATTTGATTTATCAAAGCATCACATAAATCATTCTTCAAGGTCTGGAAAGCCTCTTCTCATTCTGCGCCCCACTCATACTTCTGATTCCTCTCAGTTAGGGGAGTAAGGGGTTTAACAAACTTAGAAAAGTTTACGATGAAACATAGGTAAGTAACCTGCCAATCCTAAGAATAATCATATCTCGGATAGTGTCGTAGGTACTTCCTAATTCTTCACTGCCTCACACTAGTAACCTTAGCATACAACTTCTCCTTCATCAGTACTTCCAACACTAACTTCAAATGAACCCCATGCTTCTCTTCTTAACAAACGACACTGGTGCATCCCCACGGAAAACAACTAGGTCGTATGAAACCCTTGTCTTGCAACTCTCGAAGTTGTTCAGACAATTCTTGCATCTCCAAGGGTGCTAGACGATATGGAGACTTCGCAACTGACGTCGCTCCATAAACCAAATCTATGTGGAACTCCACTTGTCGTCGTGGTGGTCATCGACAAATCTTTCGAAAACACATCAATAAATCTCGTACGATGGAAATATCACTCAATTTTGGTTCATCTACCTTTGTGTTCATTTAAAGTTTTCATGACTCCTTGAGTACGTTCACCATGAACCCGAAGTATCTCATCACCTTCCAACGTATTTTAACCACCTTCTCATAACATACTACCCCAAACTTCCTCTTGGACAACCAGTCCATTCCCACAATCACATCAAAGCTTCCACGATTTAATGATATCAACGAACTCTAAGGGTTACAACAATCGAATAGGATAACAAACAAATATCGAGTCAAAGGCTAAAATGCATATGGGAGACTCGACATATGCAAGTAGACGTGGATCAAATGACATAAGAATCCTAGGAAAGAAAGGATACGTATATGCACCGAGTGAAAACGCAACGAAAGAAAACCAACAAGCGTACCACGACAAATGAACACATAAAAAATCAATACGAAAGACAGAAATTCTTATACCAATTATCGACTTTACTCGAAAGACCAAATTAAATAATGTTTTTATAAAAATCAATTTAAATTAAGAAAGTCACTTTAAGTATAAAAATCATTTTAAATAATAAATAAAATTGTCTTAAATTTAATCTTTATAAAATTCATTCTGGTTGTCATAAAAAAAATATAGAGATAGTTATCTAATGGTATATCGTACCTTACCAATATAAATCACTTTAAACCAGCTTTTTATAATAAAATAAATTTTATTAAACCACTTAAAAATTTCATATCCTATTTGTATAGACCATTTAAACATATTCTATTTACAAAGATCATTTTAAACACAGTTTTTCTCAAACACTAACACAATACTTCCAAAGAGTTTTTATAATTAGACATCAATTATGAAATATGTTACTCAAACAAATGACACCATAATACCAACAGGGATCGTAAAACACCGTACAGACTCTAACACAATTCTATTGTTTGAAAACGAAAGAAAATACCAGGAACCATATACTCAAAATAAAATCAAACGAACTCGTACAAGAAAACTCATGCGAGACGTTACGCACCCAAAAGAAAACGTAAGGTCTTATCCAAAATAACGATCAATAGAGCAAACCTAAAAGCATCAATACTAACACGTCGCCAACGGGTTATGGAAACCAAGGGATATACAACCAAGGGAGTAATGATCCACACTAATATGTTAGGAACAATTAGTGCTTAAAAGAAACGTTTGATACTCATACGAGTAATCAATGCAACGAGAGAACTAAAAAAACGTGCTTATATCCGAAATAGCAGATTCCGAACAACCAATATACATCGAGACATCAAATAGGAAAAATTGGGTATCCTTACTAACAAAGTACGATGAAGGGATGCTAAGCTTAGACTTAGGAAATCCAAACAAACAACTGAGCAAACAAGCAACCTCTATAATAGCAATACTAGGTATCCACAAATACTATATACAAGGGAAACTTACTATCTATACAACTCAACTTAACATTCCCTCTAAATAGGGTAAAAGAATAATTCTCTATCCATACCACTATCCTTATCCTGAATACACATATCAAAGAAAAACATATTACACTACCACCTTACAACCAAACACAAATAAATGCAATCATGGTCACAAGTCTACCTGTGTGATGCCTTTATAATTATGTTGGTCACCATAATTATAAGTGCCTCCTTTCATACGTGTACTTACTTCCAAGATTACTCATTTCAATCATAATTCACATATAAGCACATATGCCACATTGCACATCTTAAACCACTCTAACTTAACACATAAACGATGCTCCATTCCATAACTACTTACTTATATCAAAATAAAATCAAAACGACATAAAGGAACAAAAATCTCGCAACAATTCCTAAAATACGAAATATCCGAAAGAAATAATTAATAACAACATGACGAGGTAAAGGACGGGATAAAGTTATGTTGGGCCTCTCTTGGGTTTGACTTTGCCTCCGCAAGAATCACTCGACTCCGCGGGTCTGGCCCTATTACACGCATCTGACAAACGATCAACTATCCTATCTCCTTCGATTCCACAAGAGGCTCCTCTTATGGATCCTTATAACGCTTAAGTCCAGTTGGGAAAACAGTTCCCCAACGAGACTTCTTACAGGTGAGGGAAAAATATAGCTAAAATACTAAGAAAGTAATACATATCATATCAGATAGTGATAGGCAAAATAACTAAAATGACAATTTAGCAAAATACGAGATCTATAAGCTATGCAAAAATAGATGGGAAGCATAGCAGTTATAGCATTAAACACTTAAGCCCTAAATGCATCTACATGAAGGACCCCTAGGTTATAGTCTAGGCTCAACCACCTACTTCTCTATAACCAAAGGCTCTGATACCAATCTGTCACACCCCGCCAAGGCGGAAACGCGAGGTGTAACGAGAATGGATATCATCACAACACAATGGTGTCTATATAAAGAAACTAATATGCATGAAATAAATAAAACATAGACACAAAGTGTCATAAAAATACCCAAAACAAATTGATTAATTCAAAGGCGTCTTATATTGAAGAAAAGGAGGCTCTCGCCAATATAAAGATATTCAACACCTAAGCAATTCAACAACCCAAACATTTAATCATCCAAACAATGCAAAACATAAATTAAGGGAGAAACTCTGTAATGCAACCTAAGGTCTCTCTCTAGCCACATCTCTTAGTCTTAACTTTCTCATGATGCTCACCTAAAAATGTTGCTTAAAATGTCAACATAAAGTTGGTGAGAGTCATAGGTTTAAGACACACATAACAATCCTTTAAAACCAATTACTGTGATAAATAAAATATAGCATAGCAGGATATTAAATGAACTATCATACAAGCTAACATGCAACCACACTAAACCATGTTGAGACGATCACGCTCAACATCACAAACAAGGGAACGGAACGTGTCCCACGATCTAGAACAATGAGACGATCACGCTCACTATCAACAATCCACAGCAATGAGACGATCACGCTCACTACTAACAATCCATCAATGCCTTGAGACGGTCATGCTCATGCATAACAAACAAGGGAACGGAACGTGTCCTACGATCCACAACAATAGTAAGTAGCACATAACATACAATAGTTACGTATAGTCCATGCTTCATTTAAAACACATTATCACAGTAACTAAAACATTTAAACTCGTAGCATCATTTTCACCCTAAGAAAACATAAGAAAAAGGGGCTATGAAACTCATCTGATTGCTTTGCAGCTTGCACAAACACTAGCACAAATCTAAACAACAAAACAAACACGTGTCACACGCGACCAAGCCAATTGCTTATGCCCATGTAACAATCATATGATGGATGTCTAAGATGTTTAATTACCCTCATGGGTCACCACGACACCATGCCCAACCTTAACCAAATGCCTTAAAGACTCAGATTCGGATCTGATTGCACACTAAAAAGTTTGGACCTAAAAACCATACTTAGACTCCAAATCAGAAGCTCTCCTTTGGGGGATTTCTAATAGACACATAGAACTAAACTCCTGTAGAATGGATAAGTTAAATTTGAATTTTAAGTGAGGGTTTTATACCTTGTAACCTGACCTAAATCTGACCCGTATTCACTGCTTTGACAACTTTTCTTGCAACCAACGTTTGACTGACATCCCGACCTCAAAAACCTTCGAGGCTGGATGTTCTGGAAACTAGACTCTTTGAGCTACATCATACACACCAGAAACTTAACAAAGCTATTGCCATCATTGAGATATCAACCAAACAACACAGACCTAACTTTTGCCCCAATCTAAATCAAATTCTAACGCGATATAAGAACCCTAACGAATTCACCAATATGTTTCTAATTAACCTGATCATTATAACATTTTTTATATCATTTAATCCAAGATGTTATGAAACCCTAATTATTCAATATTAATAATTATTCATGGTTTTTTAATGATATTAACTCGAAAGGATTATAATTTATACCTAAATTTAGAATCTTGAACACAGAAATCACCAAAACTTGAAAAAAAATATTTTTTCTTCTTACTCCTTTGATAAATTCGGCTGGGATAATAAAAACAAGGGGAGAGGGTTTTTGGTATTTATAAGGCTTACAAAAAGGTTTAGGATAGATATCTTTTACCAATTTTAATTAGAGTAAGATTTGCTTTCCTTTTTTTTCTTCCTTTCTTTTTTGGCCGATTTCCCCTTTATATATATATATATTTTATATTATTTATTTATTTATTTATTAATTACTTAATTATTTGCATTACCTTAAGTTTTTATAAAAACCTAAGCTTATTTGAGTATACCTTTTTGCGTAAACGCAAATTTACTAGACTTTTAAAATAAATCACTTTTTATTTTATATTTTAACTAACATTCCAAAACATAGAATTCACATCTTTATTCTTATTCTAAACTACTTAACACCTATTCATACCTAACATTACTAACACATAAATACGTATACGTAATAATACTTACACGATAAATCACTAAAACGCTTAAATCACAAATCATTTCCTTCACCAAAGTGAACGAAATGAATTTAAACCAATCACCAACCATTCCATCTAATTGAGTGACACACTCAATAGATTGACTACCAATTTCTCACATAATCCACATAAACGCATATAAACAATAACCCATTCATTGCAACAGAGACATAAGTCAACACTAATAGTTTGACTAACCTGCTTAAGTCATGGTTGTCACAGTATCCTATCCTTTAGGAAATCTCATCCCGAGATTTAAACCAAAAGTTCAACTCTATCATTACCAAACAATAAAATCGAGGATAACTTATCTTTCAAAGTAGTCCTCCATACCATGTTAACTCAAAGTTACACTTTGAATTCCAACTAACTTTCACAAGATATCTTACTGCTAACCACTTTGCCTGCCCACAAAAGGGTACGCATAGCAGCATAACCGCTCTAAACGAAAAGAAACATCCAACTACCTGAACCATGCCCGTCATCGAGGAGACTCGTAAAAAAACCTTAGATGCGTAACATCGTCATGTTAACAAACCCCGGTCTCGCACTCATCAACTAGAAATGTCTTGAACCAAGTTTATAAGTTGTTAACATAACCCCAAACTAGGTTTTTGAAAAATCCGGCTCGACTTCAAGTTTATTCATAAAATAACTTTAACCAAAATCACACAAACACATCTAAGGGCATACTAAGGTCTACAAGAAACCTTACGTACCCAACTTTAACTAAAAACTCCCAATGATCCCTTGCTCAACGAACAAGTGTGGATACTCAGTTTACCTGAAGTCCTAAAGACCTCGCTTCGAGCCTAAATAGACCTTAACTACCACCATTCTGCTACATTTTAACCTCTTAACTTCACGGTCACTATTCTCAACAGGTTCCTCAACAAAACGAAGAGTTTTGTCAACCTTGATCTCATCCAATGGCACATGCAGACTAGCATCCGCCAGACATTGTTTTTAGGTTTGACACATGAAACGTGTCATGTACTCCACTCAATTCCTTAGGCAATCTCAACCGATAAGCTACAGGACCGACTCTTTCAAGAATCTCAAATGGCCCTACATACCTCGGTGCTAACTTACCCTTTTTCCCAAAGCGAATTACACCTTTCCAAGGCGACACTTTTAGCATAACCCGATCTCCTACCTCAAACTCTAACGGTTTGCGCCTATTATCAGCATAACTCTTTTGACGGTCTCTTGCCGCTTTGAGCTTTTCTTTTATCAATACTACCTTATCTGTCATATCTAGTACTAACTCAGGCCCAGTCAAACTACTCTCTCCAATCTCTGCCCATAGAACAGGCGACCTACATTTCATTCCATACAAAGCTTCAAACGGAGCACACCAAATGCTCGAATGATAACTACAACCAAAATCAATAACACATGCCCTCATTATATCTTCCCAAAGTCTGAATCATACGTTCACTTTGTCCATCCGCTTGAGGATGCTAAGCAGTACTTAAATCCAATCGTGTCTCTAACACTTTCTGTAGCGTCTGCCAAAACCACGAGGTAAATCATCCATCTCAATCTGAGTTAATCGTCACTAGAATTTCATTCCTTGCTATTATCTCATCAATATAAATCCTTGCCAACTTCACATCTTGAAATTTTCTTGTATAGCTAGAAAATGAGCTAACTTGGTCAGTTAATCGACCATCACCTAAATCACATCATACTCACTACTTTGACCTTGGAAATTTAGTAATAAAATTCATGGTGATTCTATCTCATTTTCACTCAAGTATCTCAGGCTGTTGTAGCAAGCCAAAAGTCTTTGACATTGCAGCTTTCACCTCTTAAACAAATCCAACAATTGCTAACATAGGTAACTATATATTTTCTACACGTGGCTACCAATACATGTCTCCAAGGTTATAGTACGTCTTATCCGCTCCCGGATGTACCAAGTACCTTGATGCATGAGCCTCATCTATTACTACCGTTCTCATCATTCCCTACTAACAAAACTCATATACGATCCATAAAGTACAAACTCTCGTCTCCTTTTCTTTGTCAATATAACACCTAAAATCTTTCTGCGCGTACGTTCTCTTACTTGAAGTCTCACTTTGGGCTGCAATATCATTCATCTTTCCATTACTGATTGATATATACCAATCGCTCGAAAACGTCTAGGTTTCTCTAGTTACTTCCCTACTTACACACCAAGTAACCACATTTGCCTTACCTGGATGGTAGCGAATTTCATACTCATACTCACTATACAATTTAATCCATAAAGTACTAACCATCATCTGCCCTCTTTTCCATTTGTTGGTCCAGGTCACGCAGCATTTCTGCTGGCGTGTTCTCTACCTTGGACGTCTCGCTTGAAGTAGCCAATATCTTGTCCTTAACACTTGACTGGATAGTCATGGACATTGCTCTTACTCGTCTTAGTTTCACTCTCCATTTCTTCTCAACGCATCAACCACTACATTCGATTAATCGAGGCGTCACACAAATCATTACTCAAAGTCTAGGAAAGCCTTCTTCTCGTACTGCACCCTAATTCATACTTTAATTCCTCTAAGTTAGGGAAGTAAGGGGTTTAACATCTTAGAAAGTTTGCGATGAAACGTAGGTAAGTAACCTGCCAATCCTAAGAATAATCATATCTCGGATGGTGTCGTAGGTACTTTCCAATTCTTCACTACCTCACACTAGTAACCTTAGCATACAACTTCTCCTTCCTCGGTAATTCTAACTTTAACTTCAAATGAACTTCATGCTCCTCTTCTTAACAAACAACACTGGTGCTCCTCACGGAAAATGACTAGGTCGTGTGAAACCTTCGTCTTGCAACTCTTGAAGTTGTTTAGACAATTCTTACATTTCCAAAGGTGCTAGAGACGATATAGAGACTTAGCGACTGGCGTCGCTCAAGGAACTAAGTCTACGCGAAACTCAACTTGTCATTGCGGTGGTCATTCACAAGTCTTCCGGAAACACGTCAATAAAGTCTCGTACGACGGAAATACCACCCACTCCAATTGATCACTAAGCCATGGAGCGTATCACATCACAAACATGTAGCATATAACATATAATAGCCACATAAAGTCCATGCATCTCTTTAAACACATTATCACAGTAATCAAAACATTTCCAAATACTTTGCATCATTTCCACCCCAATAAAATCATAAGAAAAGAGGGACTATGAAACTCACCTTTGCTTAGCTTTCCAAAAGGTTCCAACAAAAAGCTTCACAAACAACTTCACGAATGATCTAATCAAATAAGCACACAATAAGTTACCATCAATTAGGTATTCTACCCAATATGATGTAACCTCAACTATGATGGATATCTAAGCTATCTACCATAGTTCTATTCTTGTTTTAACCCTTTTCCAACTTCTACATATGCCATTTACACTTCAATGCTACACTTTAAATTTTCTGGTTTTGAGCAGAATTTTATACTCAGTTACGCGTCCTAAACGTACCACTTAAACACTTCTATAATTCAAACCAAAATTCACCATGCTACATATATGTCTTATGAACCCCTCATAGCTCTCCCATAGCCATTACCCTTTTACAAATACCCTTTAGAAATTCATTAGTCCAAAGTGTCCGGAATTCGTCCAGAATCTGACCTCCTAAAAGTATGACACTAGATGACCACTTTAGACCTCATTATAGGGATAGAAAAAATTCAGGGGTCACACAAAATATATGAACTAACTTCCACGTGATTTAGAGCCTCTAACTAGATGTCTAAGTATTTTTAGAAAAATCAAAACCAAAACTGAAATTCGTCACTGTTTTACACACTGATTTTGTAACGACCTTTTGACCCACTTCCCGACCATAAAAACTCATGAGGCCAACTTTTATGGAAAGTAGACTCTCTGAGGTTATCTCCAATATGTTGTAAATTGTTTATTTGATCTTTTATGAATGAGTTATGACCTCTACAAGACTGACCAAAATTCTGCAGTGAATTAAAACGACTATATCCAAAGATTGAGCCCTAACCGACAACCCCAATCATGTAAGAAATCAAACGAATGATCAAACATGATCTATTCATCATATACTTTCAGAAACTTAAGAACCCTAATTTATAAACCCTAATTTAAAACCCTAATCCATCATGTTTAGATTACTAGAATTGAAAATTAATAACTAAAATTAAACAAAGATTAGAAAAAAATACCTTAGCAAAGAACCCTAACTTTTTTTTCTCTTTTTCCTTCTTGGTTCGGTCATTCAGGTTAAGGGGGAGGGGGTTTGGGATTTGTGTTGTATTTATAGGTGATTCGCGTAATACAGTATATATATAAAATACCACTAGGCAAATCCAAACTCTTCACCCTTGACCAAGGTAAAAAGTCAAGACCTACTTAGAAATAAAATATATAAGAATCAAATCAATGATAAAAAGATTCCGGAAGAGATATTCCCGGGTCGTATGTCCCAACGAGGCTGCAATTGAAAGTTATCCTGGTTTGATGAGAAATTGAATGATGGAAAATATTTGGATATGATGGAAAACACTGATACAACTAAAATTAATAAAACCTAATTTAATCTACGGGAAACAGATATAGGAAATGGGGATCTTAAAAACTACGGGAAACAAAATTAGTTATAGGGAAATCCTAAAATTAAATCTACACTAAAATACGGGGAACAGAATCAGGTATCGGGAAACCTAAATATTAAAAATTAAGAAAATAAATGCTAAATTAAATTAAAAATCAAAATTAAATTCTAATTAACTTAATTTGAAAAATAAAGAAAACTAGAACTAAAACGGAGGTCGTTTGAATGTAAAACGAAAAGAAACGGTAAAACGCACCCGGTAAAACGGGTCTAAGACTGAAATTTAAGAAAAATTAAGCCTATATTAAATTTTATATTTTTCCTAGACACTAAATGACAAAAGAAAATTTTATAAAAAAGAAAAATATTTTTTTATTAATTTTTGGATTTTTTATGAATTTTTAAAGATTAAAAACTAATTAAAACTAAGAAAATAGAAAAAGACAAAAAATAAAAGTTATAAAAATTCTGAAAAAATAAAATTAAATAAAGAAAAAGTTAACAATTCTAAAAATATAAAAATGCCCAAATTTTACTGTTTTTATAAAAAGTAATTAAACTAATTAAATCTAAACCTAATTTAAATTAATTAAATTAAATAAACTAACTGTGGTTAACTTTGGGGACTAACAGGAAGGAGCATAAACAGGACAAACGAAGTAACAGGGAACTAACAAAGGGGATTAACAAAGTGAACTATAAAAGAGGAAATTACACAATTGGTCCCTGAAGCCACTAACCCGATGATCACAAATCAAGTCCTAAGTGCTTATTATCAAAAAGCCAAAGAAGCAAAGCTGTTAAGGGGCTTGAGGGGAGTATTTTTCATAAAAGGTGCATAAGCTCAAGTGAACTAAATAAGCTAGAAATGTGAGCTTATGGGGCTGACAGAAACTTATTAAGCTTATGAGCTTATTTGCTTTTTCTTTGAGGTTTTAAGCTGCAAAATAAGCTAGAAACTAGTTGAATAAGCTACTAGACCTAAGGGTACCCTAAATATAAGCTAGGTCACTTAATAAGCCCTAAAATAAGCTAATATGCAAATAAGCTATGTTTGACAGTTTTAAAAGAAAAACAAAAAATGGAACTTTTAAGCTAGATTAAAGCTAACCTAAAGGGGGAAAATACGCTAAAATCTGGGAGCTTAAAGGACTAGTAAAAGGCTATAAATAAAAGCTAAAAGATCCTAAGGCTTAATACAAAATAAGCAAGAAAAATGGGCTGAGTTATGGTGCTCAGCACCAGGGTAAGGCAATACAGTGGCTAGGGGCTTTTTGGGCTTATGAAAAATAAGCTCTTATGAGCTTTTGAGTCAAAACAAACCACAAACAGATTAAAAGGGGTCTCCAATGAGCTTATTTTCAAAACCTAAGAGCTTAGGGCTTAATTAAACATGCTGGTTTAAGGTTGCAGTTGGCTGATTTTTAAAAATCATCACACTACTTTTTGACTCTTTACTTGGTCAAGACCAAAGGGAACAACAACAAGGTTGGTTTTATTTGGCTAAAACACAAACAACAAGCACAAAATTAGTCGTGCTTTAAGACTGCATAACAGCTTTAGCAATTAAGCTCATTTTTAGCTTATTCAATATTTGACATAAACCAAAAGAACACTAAAAATTTATTCTTACACTAAAAGCTGTGATTAAAAAGGCTTAATAAAGCCTACACACTCAGCCAAAGTTGGCTGAGTGACTTGACACCATGCTAAACCCCATATGACCCATTATTCAAGTTAAAAAACCAAACCCCCCTTAATTTATATAAACAGGTTATTTTAACTGTTTTTTATGGTAATTAAGCTGAGATGGGATCACAAGTGAGTTTAATAACTTTAAACACATGTTTATAAAAGTTTAAAACCAAATTCAAAAGCTTAAATTAAACTTCAAATTTTGACAATGGGTAATTCTCACAAACACTTCTTAACTTTTATTTAAAAACTGAAAGTATATACAACATCAAGCGTTACAAAAACAAACTGAATACACTTAAAAATGTCTAAAAAGAAAGGCTTGAATAAAATTTAGCTAAAAACAACAAAAAAAATGGGGGTGATTTCGTCGCATGCTCTCTTCTCTTTTATACAAGTTCACCACCTTACTTGGAACTTGGGTTGTTTTCTTGTGAAGTAGAAGCAATCCAAGCAATCCCAGCCCCTCCTAATGCCTTGAAGACCATCTCACCATTGAAGGGGGTAACGGGTTGAGTGTTTGGGCCTATGGAGAGGGTGTATGGGGTAGGTAAGGGTGGGAAAGTGAGGGTGTGAGCTGTAGAGTGTACAAGGAGGTGGTTTTTGGCTTGAAACACGTTGGGAAAGGCTGTATGGTTTTTTGGCGGTACGGGGGTGGTTTTGCAGGGTTTAACCGCGAAGAAGGGGATAAGTAGGCACAATGGCCCCCCATCTCTCACTCACTTTTCACTTTATTTTGGCCCTTTTTCAGTTATAACAAAGTTTGGAAAGTAACACCTTTAGTCCCTCCGTTTTTATAACAAAAGAGATAAAAGAGGTTTGGTAATATTGCAAAAATGGTCCCTGCTGTTTTATAACTAAAAGGGCAAAAGGAGGTTTTGGCAAATTGCAAAACCAGCCCTTGTGTTTTATTTTTCTATTTTTCTTTATAAAACAACTTTCAAACTTGGCAATTTTAGCCCCTAAAGTTTTTAAAAAAAAGGATTTTGGGCTTTTGTTGGGCTTGGGTTTGTATTGGGCTTGCTGGGTTTGGGTTTGTATTGGGCTTGCTGGGTTTGGGTTTGGGCCCAATAAGGTTTAGGCTTAAGTTATTGGGCTTTTTAAGGCCCAATAAGGTACAGGCTTGATTATTGGGCTTTTTCAAGCCCAATAAGGTTATGAAGTGGTTTTGTGTGTACAATGGCTGAGATTGGCTGTAACTGGGCTAGGATTGGGCCTTCAAAGTCTTCACAGTCTTTGTCAAATGCACACAAATGGGCTGTTGTAATTGATTGAGGGCCCATTTGGTCTTCACAGTCTTCATAAATATACTATTGGGCTTTCCCGGCCCATCAGATGGGTTAAGATTGCATCCAATAGTATTCTTCAGTTCCGGCTCCGGTTTGACTGCTGATTCTTCAGTATTGACTCTGACTTTGGCATTTTTGGACTTTGGCCTTGATTTTGCACAGTCTTTTCCATTCCATGCTCAGTTTTGTCATTTTGGCTTGGTTTTCTGTCTTTTTGTTGATATCCACTTCCTGCACAATACAAATGCAAAACAAACATATATTTGGCAGTTTTTGTCTGTTTTTGGTCATTTAAGCTCGTTTTTAGAGGTAAAAGATATGTGTAATTAAGCACTTATCAAATCCCCCAAACTAAGGTATTGTGTGTCCTCACGCAATGTTATGAAGTAAACACGTAAGCCCCGTTTTCCTCACCATTTTCTAAACTTTACACTAACTACAACTAATATTTTTTTGGATTTTCTCATTTCTTAACAAGTTTGAACTTTTCTTATTTATTAATACTGGAATCATAGAAGGAGAAGCGCCCGTAGAGTGATCTCCGGAATGTACTTAACGGATAAATTCAATCGTCCTCAGATTTTATCACAAGTTCCAAAGCTAACAATTAAACAAGATCATTGTCGATATAAGTTTATATATAATCCCCATACTTATGAATTGTGACTTTTCAACTCCCGACAAGGATATTACGATTGAATGGAGTCTCATTTTAATTTAACCATAAGGTCCAAACTTTATTTTCAAAGTCATCAAAAAAATGAATCCTGACTTAAAGGCAACAACTTACTAAGACTTCGTAACTTGATTTTGAGATTTAAACTTTAAACTTTTTGCAATATTTTCAACATCAAAACATAGTTTCATAACGCATAGGAATGCGTTGCTTAGTTTGAACCCCTACCTCGTGGTTAACGAGTAGGAAACTCACGACCACGACCGAATGTCTTAGTTTGAAAACCCACCCCGTTGCTTAAGCGAAGTGGGAAAATCACATCACACCTATTCCCTAATATGGCTTAGGATTTAGTGGTCTTAGTTGAAACCCTCGACCTTAGACCTTGTCTTTCCAGTGAGATATCACGACATCAGAAGAACCAAATCCCTAGAAGTAAAAAGAAGTCTTGTTTGAACCCCACCTCGTTGCTAGCGCAGTGGATATCATGACACGTCTTTAACTTTCATAACATCACTGCATGCTTCATTGGCAAAATTTCCAATAATCATCGCATTTAGCATTCACAAATTCACTCATGCTTCTTTGGCAATTATCTTTTTAAATCACTATAAAAATTCTCGCTTTGAAAACGCAAGTTACCAATTGAAGCTTTTTCCTGAAAACATCGATTGACTTAGTTGAATTAATTACATTGAGTACGTATGATTAGAGTGGATTAGAAATTCACGGAGAGAAAACCACAATTACTTGTATAAGTTTTTAGAAGAATCTTGCTTAGCACATTAAAACTTATATTTAACTCTATCATTTCTCGTTCTTGCACATTTTTAAAATTCAAAGCTATATACAATCGTGAAAGCTTGCCTAAAGGACTAGCTAGGGCACAACAAAAACGCCCAGAATCAAGTCAAAAATTATTCATATTCTACCCAAAGAAAAGCAAAAACTGCGACAAAACCTTTATTAATATTTTTGAAATTTTAAATTTTTTTCCATTTTTTTTGGTATTTTGGTGGAAAAAAAATGTTTTACGTGTAACATGCAGCAGGAAAACAATCAAAATCGATAGGATAAAAACCCACCAAACAGAACTAAACATCGTACCTCGAGTTTGAAGGGTATTACATTATAATCCTAAGGCCGTTATGAGGTATGCAAAAGATAAAACGTTAGTCGATAAGATTAGGATATCGGATTCCCAAATGAAGCTGAGGATGTGAAACTCTTGATGAATGACAAAACTGAGAGTCTTCACAATCCGGGCAATCCTGGACAATAAACAATAACAACAACATGGAAACACGGGTAATGGAAAAGACAAGCTATCTTACACAACAACAACACTTATAACAACTACGGATAAGCATGGGGTGCCTCCCACGAAGCGCTTGTTTAGGGTCGCGATGCTTGACCCATCACAAGGATTTATTGATCCTTGGGAAAGAATTGGAGAATCTGGAACTACCAAGTGTGGTACTTCCCCCAAAGTCATGTTGAAACCGCGATGACCATTCACTTTGAAAATTAGCCCGTTTGGCTTTAGAAAGCTCAACATGCCGTATGGAAATACTCTAATTGAATGGTGAGACAGGCCATCCAACAGGGATTTTAGTTTGCCCTAGAAATCTTTTAATCTGGATTAAAGAGAGGACTCGATCACCGATGTTAGAAAACACAGTATTTGATCTTAGATCAGGAGCCTCTTTGTGTTTGGCCTTATAGATCAAATAGTTCTCATAGGCCATGATCACGAATGTTCAATTAAGTTCATGAGTGAACATATCCCGTGATCACGGCCGTAATTAAGACGAAGTTTGCTTGCTTTAAGGCCCAGTAGCTTTGTGCTCAAGCCGATCGGAAGATGGCATGCCTTTCCATACACAAGCCTTGTAAGAGTACACCCGATGGAGTTTTTGTAAGCTGGGCGGTAGAGCCCATAATGCATCACTAGTTTGTCCGGACCAGAGGCTCAACGGTTTTCACCTAAGGTCCCTTTCAAGGATTCTTTTTCAAGCCAGACGATTTTGATACTTCCACTTGCCCACAATTGTTTGTGGGTGATAAGCGTGGAGAAGAACGGGAATTAAACTCCATATTTTTGCATGACCCTTCGCAAACTGATCAAATTACAAAAATGGGTTCCGCGATCACTTATGATTGCACGGGGAGCACCAAATCTGGCGAAGAGAGATTTCAGAAATTTGCAAACTACTCGGGCATCATTGGTGGGGAGCGCTTTCGCTTCAACCCATTTTGACAAATAGTCGACTGCCACGAGAATATACTTGTTCCCTCGTGAAGACAGGAACGGGCCCATAAAGTCGATGCCCCACATTCAAAGATTCAACCAAACTTGGATGGAGTTTTTGAGCATCTCATCACGTTGTGAAGTAGTTTCCTTGACCGTAGGCACGTCACAGTTCTTGACAAACTCGAGGCATCTTTATAGATGGTGGGCCAGAAAAACCGAGTCAAAGAATCTTTTTTGCTGTGAGTTAGCACATGATGTCTCCCCGTGGTCCATATGTGGCAAGCTGAGAGAATCTCAAGACTTCATTGCCGTGTCACACATGCCTGATCACGTTGATCCGCACAAATTTTAAACAAGAAGGGGTCGTCCAAAAAATAATTTTGAAACAACTTGAAAAACTTGTTTTTCTCTTCTGGTTCGACTTCCCCTTCACAATGAATCCCCAAAGTAACCCACCCGCGTGGTATTTGCAAAAGTTGGCAAACCACGGTTCTAGAATCTCCACGAAAGGTCACCATAATTTAACGTCTCAAGAGGCAACTTTCATTTATCTCTTAGGATCATTGACTTTCATACGGGTTTTCCAATCTGACAGATGATCGGTCAGCAGTTTCTCGGCTCCTTAGTATCAATAACTTTGAAGTCAAATTCATGGGAGGAGGAGAACCCACCGAGCAATCCCGCCTTGGCATCCTTTTTTGGCAAAGAATACTTAAGGGCGAATGGGTCCGTATGCACTATGCATTTCGATCAATGATGGAGGTAGAGTCCCTGAATTTCTCAAAGCATACACTATGGACAAGTAACTCTCTTTCAGTCGTAGTTTAGTTCGTTTTGTGCTTCAATCAAGGTCTTCACTAAGCATAGTGGATAGTCCGAAAATGTTTCTCATTGACTTGCCCCCAAAACGCACCTATGGCGAAATCGCTGCATCGCACATAAAGCTCAAAGGAAGGTCCCAGTTTGGAGCAATCAAGATTGGAGCGTCCGTAAGTCTATCTTTTCAATGCTTAGGAAACTCGAATGCAGTCATCGGAAAAGATGAATGGAGTATCTTCTCAAGGAGATGGGTCCATTTGGTCCGGATATTTATGAGAAACCCTGAATGAACCGCCGGTAAAAAACCGGCATGACCGAGAAAACTCCCTAATATCCTTTTGCGGTGGGGGGCTGAGGTAAATTTTGGCAATACATCGATTTGTTGGCTTTGTCAACCTCAATCCCTTTCTTAGAAATCTTATGGCCGAGGACAATGCCCATCTTCGAGTGAGAGATGAGGAGGAATTTGGAGAAGATGGGAGGGAAGGAGGTGAGATTTGACCCATAAAATGGCTCTTCGCCCATTTAAGACTTAAGTTTGTGGCCTTCACACCTTGAAGCATGTGTCTAAACGTGAGAGCAATTTGAAAAGAATTTCCAAAGACCGAGAAGTCGTGCCCCCCATAAAGACTTCATCTCTCCCTTCTCTCTCAACCCATGTCATGAAAGATTGCTAACATACAATCGTTGAAACTGCCTAAGCATATAGCATAAGCCGAAAGGCATGCGAGTAGGCCAACGTTCCGTATGGGCAAGTAAAAGTAGTTTTTCTTGATACGGGTCCATGGGGATTAGGAAATAACCGAGAAACCATCGAGAAACAGTAGTATTCATTTCCCCGCTAATCTCACAAGCATTTGTCCATGACTTAGAGGAGTGGTCTTTGCTGGTGCTTCCATTAACTACGATAGTCCATGCACACAATCGCCATCCGGTAACCAAACGAGTTGAGGATCAACTCATTTTCCCTTTCACTACCACAGTCATACCTACCCTCTTTGGTATACAATGTATCGGCTAAACCCAGGGACTGTCGGAGATAGGTAAATCAATCCACATCGACGATGTTTTTCAACCTCTTTTTTAATAACATCTGATTTTAGGATTACTCTTCTTTGGAGTTGGGACCGCTGTGCCATAGTCTACTTGCCATAAGAATCTTGTGGGTCAAAATTCCGGGTTGATACCCTGAATGTCAGAAAGTTTCCAAGCGAGAGCTCGCTTGTGGGACTTTAGCACCTTTACGAGAGCGGATTTTTCCTCAACATCCAACTCTTTAGCAATAATGACGGGCAACTTGTTGTCGCCCTCCAAAAATGCATACTCGAGATGGGGAGGCAGTTCCTTGAGTTCAACCTCAGTAGGTTCATCAACGGAAGAATGCTGTATTAGTTGTTTCACATACCTTAAGCTCAGTTCGGACTTCTGGGAGATAAGTTCCTTGACTTGGAGGGGGAAGTGGTGGTTCACTATTCAAGATGGCTTCTAGAATAAGAATGTCCCCCTCAGGATCATAGTAGAATGGATTATATGCTGGACAATCCGGATCATCTGCTAGACCAAGGAAAGAGTCGGCTTCTTCGAGAAGCAGGAAATCACTATCCCCAAATGGAGTTAGGGTAGGAGAAGAAGTAGCAACAATTGGATCATAATACGGAGTGGAATTTCCACTCGCGATGATATCAGTAAAACCAAGAACTTCTTGAGAGTATTCCTCACAAGCCATATCAATGACGTCAATCTTGTTTGCCGTCATGTGAGTGTAATTGGCCGAGTATCTCGAAGTCTGATCCAAATTGTAAGTGATGGCTTCACTTCCTATTCTAAGAGTTAATTCACCCTTGTGCACATCAATCAAAGCACGACTGGTTTTTAAGAAGCACCTCCCGAGAATTAAAGGGACTCGGGGGTCTGGCTCAAAATCTACAACCACAAAGTCGGCTGGAAAGTGAAATACACCAACTTTAACGGGAATGTCTTTTGCAAGTCCATTGGTTTAGAAATTGATCGAATCCGCAAGTTCGAGTGTCATGCAAGTTAGGAGTAAGATCAGAAGTGAAAGCTTTTCCCATATTGAAAATGGCATAGATTAATGCACAACCGAGATCGGCTAATGCTAAGCATTCCATCCATCCTGGAAAATTCACAAGGAATCAGGACTTGCCGGGTCCCAAGTTTTCTGGGTAACTTTGTCAAGATGACCGCCGAACAATGTTCATTCAATCGAAGTTCGATCTAGACAGGTTCCATTGGAAGCTTCGATCCACTTAGTAAGTTTCACTTATGTCCCCAGTAAGGTTCTTAGAGTCGAGGGGCGAATTTGGGCATCAAAACAAGAGCATTCGTAAGCTAATCTCGAAACTCATTTCTTTGAAGATTTCAAGAATTTGTTCGATTTGTTCATTAGCTGAGATACGCTCTTTTCATTATCACGCCTCGAAGGATATTGAAAGAAACTGGAAGGTTTCGTGTTTGGCCACGGAGTCAACAACAGGAGCAACATGGCTTAAAACTCTGGGTATGATGTGGTTCAGGACCCTCGGAGGTTGGCCGGGTGCTGTACTTATTGTGAACAAGAAGGAGCACTTTGTCCTTTTGTCACCTCGGTATTGGCTTCACAACTGAAGAAGTAGGAATTTGGAGGTCCATCGATGGTAACACACTTCGGGTAGTGATACCATTTTAAATCTTCCTGGGTTTGGTAACTAGTGTTACCAGGAAAGTTTCCAAACGAAGTAGAAGCTGTATTAGCAGTAAACAAATTTTTGAAAGCATGAGTAGTCAAAATTTCCATTTGGGATAGCAGGTTTTGACCTTGGTTTTGCATGTTTTCTCAACAACTATAGCGCAATTTAAAACTAGCATCATTGGCGTGACATATCTTTCAAAAACTAATCTGTTTTAGACACACCGTGTGTCTGAGAACGGTGCTTGATAAGCTGAGACTGATTAAACCCTCGGGGTCTATGAAGTTGATTTTGACGAAATTGGACTGGTTAAAAAATTCCACCTCTATTTTGGTTGATATTGCTCTCCCGGTTTTGGTTAAAGTGATTTCCCCAGATGAAATTGTTAGCATTAATTAGCTTGAGAGTTCTGATACGGGTGGATAAACCTGGGAGGTCAAATATGATTGAAACCATATGAGTCGGAAATGGAGCTACTAGGTTGTAATTAGCTCAAGGGCTTGTGACACATACTCATAAATGTTGTCCCGATAAACGTCGCCATGAGTGGCTGGAACAGTTTTGGTGAGAATGGGCACCACCGCAAGTAACACAACTTAGCTCAACTGCTTTGACAGGTGCAGGAGCTGGAGCTGGAGCAGAAGCTTGGTTCTTCTTGTCTAAGAGCAATGCTCGGACAATATCCTTAAGTTCAGCAACATCAGGTGAAACAGCTTGGGTGGAAGAGTTCGCACTTACCTTGGCAACAACTGCCTTAGCTCGTGTTTGACGAACTTTGGACTTGCTCTCGATGATTTTTAAACATTCGCGAGGCATTTTGTCCAAAAAGTTTCCACCTGCTGCGGAGTTCAATGAATCTTGATCATTAATGTTCAAGGCATTATAGAATGTATCAAGTTGATGCAATTCTGAGAATCCATGGTGTGGACATGCCCTAAGTAGATCATTGAAACGATCCCAAGCCTCGTAAAACGATTCATCGAACCTCTGCTGAAATCTGGTGATCTCATTGCGAAGATTCGTCGTTTTAGAGGGAGGGAAGAACTGATTGATGAATTTGGATACAAGATCGTCCCAAGTTTGAATGGATCGAGGGGGTTCTTTTTCTAGCCAATATACGGGCTGCCCCTCGATAGAAACGGAAAAAGCATAACTTAATCGAGACAATTGGAACATTGGGGACCCTCCTTAGTGGAGGTATCTAGTGAAGTAACGGATATAGCATGCGGGTCCATCTTTGTCCTGACCGAAGAACTGTTTGTTCTGGACAAGAAGATTAACCCAGCTTATAGCTTGAAATTGTTTGCCACAATTTCAGGAATACGGATTGCTCCTCGTACCCCTCGGATGGTGGCTGGAGCAATTGAGCCATAGTCGAGTGTCTGCCATTGGCAACTACGGTAGATCTTCCTGAAATGGGTATGCAATACGAAGAGGTTCAATAAACAACTGGCGTTCCTTCTGGTGGAGGAGGGCGCTGCTACACGAGACGAGATCGAGTGCGCATGGCACAAAATGGAATAAATAAAAAAAGAATAACACTAAATTTTTGATATTTTTTTTTTTTTTTTTTTTTTTTTTTTTTTTTTTTTTTTTTTTTTTTTTTTTGGATTTAAAATATATTCACAATCTATTTTTAAACGGACAAGAGAAAACAACTTAAGCAAACTAATCGATCTTAACTTCACGTAAGCTCTCAGAATGAAAAACGCACAGGTGAGCGAGGGAGTAGGAAATATGCGCGAAGCCTTATTTCTCCTTTCGGGTCGAGTTTCCTAGGAACAACCTCCTTACACCCGACTTTATATTTGTTAAATCAAATATGAAGGTGAGCCGTAATCGTAAGTACACAGAAGGCAAGTTTTAAATCTTGGTTCGATTGGGAACATCAGCAGTTCACCGGTACTTATAATGATAATACCTCAGTGGAGAATATATATTTTGGTATTTTACAATTAGTGAATTTTATTTTTTAATGGACAATTTTTTTTATATTTATTGATATTTTTTTTTTTTTATTTTTTTTTTTTAATATGTACTAATAAAAAGAAAAAGAAAAATATTTTGTGTTTTTTTTTTTTTTTTTTTTTTTTTTTAAATAGATATATTAATAATATGACAAGTTCAGATCAAAAGTCGATAGAAATCCTAGCAAATGCCTTCCACCGGCACATGCGGCGCCAAAAATTGTTCCGTAATACCATATTATAATATAAAAATACCACTAGGCAATCCAACTCTTCCACCCTTGACCAAGGGAAAAAGTCAAGACCTACTTAGAAAATAAAATATATAAGAATCAAATCATGATACAAAAGATTTCCGGAAGAAGATATTCCGGTTCGTATGTCCCAACGAGGCGAATTGAAAGTTATCATGGTTTATGAGTAAATTGACTGATGAGAATATATGATGGAAACACCGATATAATTACAACTAAAATTAATTAAATAAAACCTAATTTAATCTACGGGAAACAATATAGGAAAATGGGGATCTAAAAACTACGAGGAAACAAAATTAATTATAGGAAAATCCTAAAAAATTAAATCACACTAAAAATACGGGAACAGAATCAGGTATCGGAAACCTAAAATATATAAAATTAAGAAATAAATGCTAAATATTAATTAAAAATCAACAATAAATTCTAATTAACTTAATTTGAAAAAATAAAGAAAAACTAGAACTAAAACGAGCGTATTGAATGTAAAACGAAAAGAAACGGTAAAACGCACCCGGTAAAAACGGGTCTAAGACTGAAATTTAAGAAAAATAAAGCTTACACTAAATTTTATATTTTTCCTAGACACTAAATGACAAAAGAAAATTTTATAAAAAAGAAAAATATTTTTTTATTAATTTTTGGATTTTTTTATGAATTTTTAAAGATTAAAAACTAATTAAAACTAAGAAAATAGAAAAAGACAAAAAATAAAAGTTATAAAAATTCTGAAAAAATGAAATTAAATAAAGAAAAAGTTAACAATTCTAAAAATATAAAAATGCCCAAATTTTACTGTTTTTATAAAAAGTAATTAAACTAATTAAATTTTAACCTAATTTATATTAATTAAATTAAATAAACTAACTGTGGTTAACTAAAAGGACTAACAGTGAAAAGGACACAAGGACAAACGGGGTAACAGGCTAACTAACCACAGGGACTAACAATGTTAACTAGAAAAGACAAAATTACACAAATGGTCCCTGAAGTGGACCCCGACTGCAAGGTGGGTCCAAAGTGCTTATTAGCAAAAAGCTAAAGAAGCAAAGCTGTTAAGGGGCTTGAGGGGAACAACTTTTGTAAAAGCACTTATGCTTTTTACTCACTGAATAAGCTAGAAAAGTGAGCTTTTGGACTGCAAAAGCTTAAATAAGCTTATGAGCTTATTTTTCTTTCTTATTGAGATTTAAGCTAACTAGATAAGCTACAACTATGGGGGACAGATAAATAGGCTAGGGGAATCCTATATATAAGCTATGGAAGTCTAATAAGCCCTAAAATAAGCTGGGGATGAAATAAGCTATGGTGACAGTTTTAATAAGAAAACAGAAAAGATGGAACTTTAAGCCTAGAATAAGCTAAGCTAAAGGCTGAGATAAGCTATAATAATTTGGGGACTTAAAGAACAAGTATTAAGCTATAAATAAAAGCTATAAGATCCTAATGCTTAATATCTAAATAAGCTAGAAAAGTGGGCTGAGTTATGGTGCTCAGCACCAGGGGAGCTCAAACAGTGAGCTTAAGGGCTTTTTGAGCTTATGCAATAAGCTCATAAGAGCTTTTGAGTCAAAACAAACCACAAACAGATTAAAAGGGGTCTCCAATGAGCTTATTTTCAAAACTTGGGAGCTTAGGGCTTAATTAAAGCTGCTGATATTTTGGTTTAAAATTGAGGGTTCTTAAAAAAAATTGCAAAGCCAAGTTTTGACTTATACTTGGTAATTTAAAGGGACAGCACAAGGTGGTTGGTAAATAGGCTAGAAACAACAACAACAAGCACACAAATAGTGTGCTTAAGCTGCATAAGCAGCTTGAGCCTTTAAGCTCAAGTTAGCTTATTCAATATTTGACAGAAACCAAAAGAAACTTAAAAATTTATTCTTACACTAAAAGCTGTGATTAAAAAGGCTTAATAAAGCCTACACACTCAGCCAAAGTTGGCTGAGTGAGCTTGACCCACAACAACACCCATATGACCCATTTTCAGGTTAAACCAAACACCCCCTTATTTTATAAAAATCGATTTTTAACTGATTTTTGGTGAAATAAAGCTGAGATAAGTGATTACAAGTGAGTTTTAATAACTTTTAACACATGTTTAAACAATTTAAACAGAATTAAACAGCTTAAATTATATTTAAAATTTCGACAATAGCAATTTTTCTCAAACACTCTTAACTTGTATTGAAACTGAAAGTAATACAACGAAAACTTAAAAAGAAACTGAGTACAATAATATTTAAAGCAAACTTAAGTAAAATTTAAACTAAGAAAGGTAAAAAACAGGATTTTTTTTCTTTGGCTTGTTCTCTTCTTTTATAGAGACTCTCAGCTCTTCTTTGTTCTTGGGCTGTGTTTGTTGTGTG